>JAYKKT010000041.1:2302500-2575000 GCA_036023115.1 Brasenia schreberi
CTTACATCCCTAACCCACATCGGCATCACCGGTCATCCCACGATGGTAGTAAGTTCTTGTTTGAGAAAAAGAGAGATGGTTTCCTCGGTTCGTTGAACACCACTAATGGGTAAACAACCATAGAATCTCACATGCATGTTAAGTTATTGAAACCTGCACCAGAGGTGGTTGGAACTGGACTGGACTGCATTTGATTCAGCAGCTTACATCTCCAACCCACATCTGCATAAACGGTCATCCCATGATGGTAATATGTTCTTGTTTGAGAAAAAGAGAGATGTTTTGTTATTTCTTTTTACTGGACTTATATAGTAAGGATCCTGAAGATAATGGTCTGTATTGGATGCTTGAAATTTTGGATAAAGTGTGGCTTTCACCAATAGAAAAACAAAATGCCAACTGAACTGATTGGCAACAGTTGGGCCTTACGTACTAAGATTCATACCGCAACCCATAAGTTGAGTTCAATTGAATCCAAATTACTAAACGCTTAGGTACTAAGATTCATACCGGATGCCTCACCTCCCCATAAAGAGGGTCCACTGCTGCTTATCCCACACTAAGTTGGGAAATTTACGTGGATTCTTAGTTGTGGTGGGCTCTAGTAAAATCATTGTGAGCTCACAAGTGCGCACTCTCGGACATTGCACTAAGTAGGGTAATTTACATGAGATATCTCTTGATTTTATCAAATATTCATACAAGTAGAGGACATAACTTACACAGACCTTTCCTATCAATATCTTAGTTCGATCTAAAGCTGAAAGAAAGGTTTCGGCTGCGATTACGTTACCGCGACCTTCATATGGACAAAATGCATCAAACTTATCGGTCAGACAGCATAATGCACCATACACAGGAGCAGTCTAACCTCTACTTACAGATGAAGGTCATCAAAGAGTGGAAGAAAGTCCGAGAGTGAGGAAATCGGCCAGAGGTCGCTTGTCTGTTGTCTTCGTCTGATTTTCAGCTCCCCATATTTGCATCTTTTTCTGATCATGTATAAGATCAACAACAAAGTATTACCAAACTTGTGCTTGGTTAGCGAGAAAACTTGAACTACTCCTACTTTCATGAGATATAGTCATATATATACACATTCATGATTTTTTGAAGTTGTTATCGTGCCTTGCATTAACACTTGTGCCCACACATGCACCTTATGACGTAGATCCGGTTAACGCAATGCACTATTTACTTTGCTCCACATATAAAAACGCAATTGAGCCAAGAGTTCTCAATTTTGGCAATAAGAAATAGTTGTCCTAATGCCAGCATACACGTGAAATAAGTAATTCTTACAATTGTAGCCTTTATTTGGCCAACAATTTTTTTATTTTAATAGCAAAAAGTATAATCCATGAAATAAAAATTCGACAAAGTTTTCCGTTGTTGTCAAAAGCCTAACGCTTGGGCCATGCAATGGTGATCCCTTACATGGGCATAATTAAGCTTTTGAAGTTGAGAGTAGCACCAATAAAGGATAAAATGAGAGATCATTGTTTAAGATGGTTTGAACATATAGAAAAAACAAATATAATAATGTATGAAAAACTAGATTTTGAAAGTATTAAAAGAAGTAGAAGAAGACCACAAAAGTGTTAAAAAGAAACAATAAAAAATGCTCTAATTTACGTTGAGTTAACTGCTAACATCGCACATGATAGGGCCATGTGAAAACAAAGAATCAATATAGCCGACTCCGTGTAGTATGAGAAAAGGCTTGATTATTGTTGTAATAGCAAAAAGTAGTGTAGGTGTGATATAAAAATTAATATAATTATCTATCCAAAAAGTGAAACCAAAGACGAACCGTTCTTACCTCTTCTTCGCCTTGCATGACTTGTCTTTCACAATTTACATGGGCCTGATAGCGCTCAAATGTCTCTGACAGACTGAAATAGATGATAAATAAACACACTACATGAACTTTCAGAAACTTTACCACTAACTTTTAAAAATAACAACAAAACTACAACTAACAACATTCATGAACATGGACGAGAATGAACTACATCGCATCCTAAATAAATTGCAAGAACATCCAAACTTTTATGACAAAAGAGATTGAGGACTAAGATATACTCCGCACGAGGGAAGGATTTTGAGTGAAGAAGAAACATAAAACTGATGGGCCCACAAGATACATGAAGAATGTTAAGAAAATTTTCAGCGATGTAACATGTAAGGTACTGAAGGTTTATTTAGGGAACGGTAGAAATATGTATCTATTTCACAATTACAAGATTTACGGATCGCAAAGAATAATATAGTAACGTGGTATGTTTCCAGTAAGATAAAATCTTTTTGTCCTTTTTATGCCAGAACGATCTGAAGATGTTGCTATTTCACAAAGGCAAGGACAACAAATAACGTAAAAATATCATTACCACATAGAATAGTGGGAACTCAATATGCAAGAGCCCATCGTAACATAAGAAAATCACTGAAAACTATCCCTTTTCATGATGGCCAATTTCACTAGTTATTCATAGATAAATAATATGGATTATGCATCAAAAGTAGAGTGTGAACCAGTAAGAAAATAATTGGCGAATTTATAGGTCGCACATTGAGAATGTATAAAAAAAGTTGTCTAAAACAGAAAGAATATTTAGGTGGATGTGATGACACAAGAAATGGCTCCAAGCAAGACAAGAAATATGTCAATTAAATGGTTTAGACAACGGAGAGATGAATGAATGGAGCTACAATGTAGAAGTGAGAGAAGTTGATGCACACTACCTAAGAAACCAAAGCCAGGAAGACCTCAAAAGTGTTGTGAGAAAAGCATAAAAGATGCTCTTGATTTTTTGGATTGAAATGGAGGTAAAATTCAAGATACACGGCGTGAGAAAAGACTTGGTTTAGGATTTTGGACTCACTGAAACTTTTGAACATGTCTCTAAGAATCTACGATAATTGACAAGGAAAAGATTCTTTAGAGAAGAAAAAACATACAACTGATCGACTTTGGGGATGTATCTTGAAGAAATATTCAGGGATGTGACCTGTAAGGTACTGAATATATGGAGTTCCCTAAGTATGATATTCAGTACCTTACAGGTACGATATGTATATTACAACTTTATAAAAGACGTTATGGTTGGTAAAATAACAAGATATGTGGTATCTTTTGTAGTTGGATAAATATTATTTTTGTCCTTCCATACCATATTAACGAACTTTTTGCTATTCAAAAAGGTATGATCGTCCAAGGAAAAGAGAATTTCTCTCCAACAATATTTTAGTTTATTTGCAAACAGAAAACTTTCCTTTTACAAAATACAGATATGCATGTGAGTGTAAAGATCCTCTCCTTTCACTATATGACCTAATTTACAGAAAGTGGTAGATGTTTGGAGAACTTGCCTAGGAAGATCATCTTCTTTTACTGTATGACCTCATCAACTGAGTTTAGATTTAGGGTGGGAAATGGTCAAATAAATGATAAAGTTTATGCCATATTTGTGGCTAACATATATGGTAGCACTTCTTAGAAGCAATGAAATCTTACATGAAACCATAAACTGATGATCTTTTGTGCAGATAATACAATTGGACTTCTCATTTGGTGTTTGGGCGGTATCAACCTCTTTCACAAACAACTGACTCGAGGAATTCTATACAAAGGCTCGACCTAGAAGATCATAATTGCTCTGAAACGCGTAATATATTTTTTTACATAATAAAGTCGGCAGAATCAACTCCGCCCATGTAAGGGATCACCCTTGCATTGCAAGGTCCCAAGCTCGGATAAAGGAGGAGGGTTGTGTTAGGCTTCCGACAGCCAGCGTAAAACTTCGTCGGATTTTTACAACATAGATTATAAAAATTATGAGGGGGCGTTCCCGCCTAGCGACGTTCTGCAGAGCCCAAATGCAGTAAGAAGTAAGCAAGGGCTATTACATTTTTGCCCGAATGTAGTAAATCAATTGCAGAGAGGGTTCCCATATCATGGACGGGTGTGGGTAAAGAAGTTAGTCCCGCTACATTGCCGCCTGAATGTAGTGAAAATTTTTTAGAGAGGGTCTCCGCATTTTGATTATGAACGAATGTGGGGAAGGAAGCTAGTCCTAGATAATAAGATTCGTATTGGTTCTTCAAATATCGAAACATTATCGGGTAAGCTAATGGAGGTGGTAGATACTATGATTCGGAGAAACATTCATATTTTATGTTTACAAGAGACAAAATGGGTTGGAGAAAAAGCAAAGGAGATAGAGGATACAGGTTTTAAATTATGGTACTCAGGTAAAGAAAAGGCCCAAAACGGAGTTGGTATTATTATAAATAAAGATTTAAAGGAGAGTGTAATAGACATACAAAGATATGGTAGTGTTAGGAGCAGAGGTTTTTAATATAGTTTGTGCTTACGCACCCCAAGTAGGACTAGAAGATAGTATAAAGACAGTTTTTTGGGAAGAGATAGATAAGGTGTTTCAAAAGATTCCACAAAGAGAGATGATTTGTTTAGGAGGAGATTTAAATGGACATGTCGGTAAAGAGGCATTAGGATATCAAGGGATTCATGAAAACTTTGGGTTTAGTGATATAAACGAGGAAGGTAGGGATATTTTAAATTTTGCTATGGCATTTGATCTCTTTATAGTCAATACAATCTTCAAAAAACGAGATGAACATTTAATTACTTATAAGAGTGGCTTATCACAAACACAAATTGATTACTTTATTTGTAGAAAAAAGATAGAGCGTGTTATAAAGATTGTAAGGTAATTTCAGGAGAAAGCTTAACCACCCAACATCGACATTTAGTTATGGATTTACAAATAAAAAAATGGACAAATAAGAAAAGTGTACATTGAGCTATTCGGACTAAATGGTGGAACCTCAAAAGCGAGAAAAAAGATATATTTAAACAGAAAGTCCTTCAAGGAGATGTTTGGAATTATGTTGGCATACCCTGTGATATGTGGAACAATATGGCTATACATATTAGGAAAGTGGCGAAAGATGTGTTAGGGGTATCTAAGGGAGGTGTACCGGCATAAAAAGAAGCTTGGTAGTGGAGTGAAGTAGTACAAAATAAAATCAAGGCAAAGAGGGCATGTTACAAATTACATTATGCTAAGAAAACTAGTGAAACTTTAGAAGCTTATAAGAAAAAAAAGAAGGAAGCGAAAAAGGCCGTTAGTGAAGCAAAAGCTAAGATTTGGGATGACATATAAAAAACTCCACTCAAAAGAGGGTGAAAGAGATATTTTTAGGATAGCTAGGGCTAGAGATAAGAAAACTAAAGAACTTAATTATGTTAGATGCATAAAAGACGAGGATGAAAAATTTCTAGTGGAAAATGATGATATAAGAAATAGATGGAAAAACTATTTTTATAATCCTTTTAAAGAAAATAAAGATGTTAGTATTAGTCTAGGAGATTTAGCCGTCAGAAAAATATATAAACCACAATTTCTACCGACGTATTCAAAAGAATGAAGTCAAAGAGGCTCTTAAACTTATAAAGAGTGGTAAATCGGTAGGACCATATAATATTCCTATAGAAGTTTGAAAAATACTAGGAGAAATAGGAATTACTTGGC
The DNA here is from genome assembly GCA_036023115.1 of Brasenia schreberi. NCBI lineage: Eukaryota > Viridiplantae > Streptophyta > Magnoliopsida > Nymphaeales > Cabombaceae > Brasenia > Brasenia schreberi. The sequence goes on from JAYKKT010000041.1 coordinate 2,308,059, forward strand.
TCACAAGACTATTTAATGAAATATAAAAAAACCAAAAGATGCTCGAGGAATGGAGAGCAAGTACACTTATACCCATATATAAGAACAAGGGAGACATTCAAAATTGTACGAATTATCGAGGTATCAAGTTAATGAGTCATACTATGAAATTATGGGAAAGAATTATCGAACGTAGGTTAAGATAAGTACAACAGAGAATCAATTTGGATTTATGCCAGGCAGATCTACTATTGAAGCGATTCACCTTTTGAGACATCTTATGGAATATTTTAGAGCAAAAAAGAAAGACCTTCACATGATATTTATTGATCTAGAAAAAGCTTATGATAGGGTACCGAGGGAGGTTCTTTGGAGAACTTTAGAAAAAAGAGGTATCCCATTGACATATATTAACCTTATAAGAGACATGTATGATGGTGCAAAAGCATGTGTGAGGACTCATGAAGGAACGACAGACTTCTTTGAAGTTAATATTGGGTTACATCAAGGATCAGCTTTAAGTCCATACTTATTTATAATGGTGATGGATGAGTTAACAAAACATATTCAAGATGAAGTACCTTGGTGTATGTTATTTGCAGATGACATTGTATTAGTGGAGGATAGCCGACCCCGTCTAGTATGGGAAAAGGCTTAGTTGTTGTTGTATTGTATTAGTGGAGGAGTCTAAGGAAAAAATTAATAGAAAATTGAAACTATGGAGAGAAACATTAGAAAGCAAAGGCCTCCGACTTAGTAGAACAAAGATAGAACATTTGGCTACTTGAGAGGACATAGAAATTAAAATTGGCACACATTGTATTTCTCAAAAGGAAAGTTTTAAATACCTAGGATCAATTTTTCAAAGTGATGGAAGAATTGATGGAGATGTTATACATAGAATTAATGCTTGTTGGTTAAAATGAAGAGGAGCATCATGTATTCTTTGTGATAAGAAGATACCATTAAAATTAAAAGGTAAATATTATAGAGCAGCAATTAGGCCTGCCATGTTTTATGGTTCTGAGTGTTGGGCAGTTAATCATCAACATGTACAAAAGATGTCTGTGACAGAAAAGAAGATGTTGAGATGGATGAGTGGTCATACAAGAAAAGACTGTATACATAATGAGGTTATTAGAAACAAATTAGGAGTGGCACCAATAGAGGATAAAATGAGAGAACATCGTTTAAGAAGGTTTGGACATATAGAAAGAAGATCAAAAGAAGAACCTGTAAGAAGGTTAGAAAAACTAAATTTGGAAAGTATTAAAAAAGGTAGAGGACGACCACAAAAGTGTTGGAAAGAAACAATAAAGAATGATCTAGCTTATTGGGAGTTAACTGCTAACATGGCACACAATAGGGATCTGTGGAAACAAAAAATCCATGTAGCCGACCCCGTCTAGTATGGGAAAAGGCTTAGTTGTTGTTGTTAATAAAGTCGGCAGAATCCAACTTGTCAATAATACCTTGTTAATAAAATTATAAAATGCTAGTAAACGTACACGTAACAAGGTACCAACAAGAAGAGTAACATTGAAAGAAAATCATAGATGAGATAGCAATGAAAGGAGAAGCAAAACGCAAGCAGGTCAACAAAGTGCCATAATTATTGATTTTCAAAGGAAAAATATAAAATCATGATACTGAAGTAAAGGTATGGTTTATTTGTTTTTTAAATTAATATATTTAAACACACTCAACTTACGAGCAAGAAGTTGTAAAAGAAAAGGTGAAAATCGTAAGAGGCAATTGCAACATAAGACTACGGACGTTTACATAAGAGATGGAAGCAAAAGGTAAGTTGCAACAAAATTGTAGTTTCATGATCGAATAGCGTCTATGACATATAACTCAAAAATTGTATGAACAGATATAAATCACATGAAGCATTTTTTACGTTTTTTCTTTTTCTTAAATTTTTCTTGCATCTTCTTTTTCTTCTCTTCTTAAAGGTCAGGAGAGGGCACAAGGTAAAAATCTACATCTAGATAGAAGGCACCTATGGCCCAAATAAGGCCCTCGTACCCATGCTTCTCCCATTTTTGTCTCAACACTAACTATTTTAAATATTTTTAACTAAACATTCTAAACAGTTAAGTGATGTTCTGGAGAATATACTACTTATAAATTTGTTAGCAAATAATAACATATAAAACCACTTTTTGATTTCATTTTGATTATACACCATTAATTGCATAAAATAACATGTATGATTTGTGCTACTCATACAAGCTTTCACCTGCTCCCAAATCCATCCCCACACTGACATCGTACGATATGGCAGGAGTTAAAGATACTCAACGGTACTGTTTTTGGTAATTCTCAATGTGATAAAATCTCAGGACATATTAAATCACTTGAAATGAAAAGAATTATTAGTTAAACTAATAAAAGTCATACTCATGAATAAAGCAAGTTAAGTTGAATAAATGACAATGTATTCTGTTGTAAAAACAATTTACTATTTGTATTATTCATAAGAAAGTTTTGAATTCTTCTCAGTGAGGCTTACCTGTGTCGCTCAATAACAAGTCATGCTTCATGTCTCTTTGCACCATCTGTTCCAGAACTTATAAAGTATAAATGTTCCACCCTTACCAACTTATTTATAGCAACGTAGTGGTAGAGTTTCATGGTTCCTTCCTCCTTCCATTTTGGTTTATTCCGTAGCATTATCCATATGTTTAGGAACAAAAAAATAACTCATTTTCCTCATAACTTGTCTGCTAAAAATAGTCGATAAGGGATCAAACATGAGAATATAAACCGATTTTCAATTACACTGAAAAATAATTTCCAATTTTCGACTTTGGATGACAATAATTTGGAATGACAAAGAAGTCTTTGAATAAACTCATTCTTCTCCGTACTTGAGCGTTAAGACTTTCAAAATCAAGCGTGACTTGATCAGCTAAAATTTTGCAACCTTTCTTTGCATCCTAAGTAGACATATGGGGTTTTTGGAAGCAACAAAGCCATTATGCATTCCTTCAATTTCAAAGAGTGCATGGAAGTTCCTACATGTAAACGACCGGTCAACATGATGAACTTAGATGACTGACTTGATGAGCTAAAGACCTATATCAACCCATATATTTGTTTCAACAAGTTGAAAAGTATCTATTGGAGGACTGAAGGTTATAAAACATATGCATACATGACAGAAATGGAAGACTTGAGACCTAAATATATTTCTCAAGGCAAGGGAAAGGAGTTTACATTATATATCACGCGTCAATTTTGTCTGATTAACCACGAAAGGGAGCTTCGGGCTATTCGACAATGACAACACCAATGGCATGAGCATTATTCAAGAGTATACTGTTAAGTTTTATAGGAAACCCACCATACTTGGTATTTCTATTATTTTTAATTACCCAATGATGATAAGATATATTGTATGAAGCATTCAACTTGAGCTCAAACAATTCCACGCAAATAACATTATTAACACAAGCATCAAGGCTACGGCAATGGCTACAAGTTACTCATGAAACATAATAGTTGAAGAGAAGTAATAAGGAGAATCATAAGTGTTAATCGGCCTGAGACGCATGCTAACATGGTTTATGAAATGACTTATATGGAAATTGCGTGAAGGCAAGACACATGATGATGAATGTTGATGCATATTAGTTCTGAAAAGTTACAAGAATAAAACCTAAGACTTAGACAACAAGGACAATGCCATGCTAATAACCAGTAGTTTACGAGTTCAGGCCGTATAGCACCATACAGTGTGATACGGCTCACTATAGCCTGATGCTTTTTGAAAAAATGATATAACTTTTCACTTTTCAGTATCGTATCTGTTGAGGCTACTGTATGGTTTTTAGAGCGTTGGATTGAAATGTTATCCACACTTTCACACCCATCAATGATTTTTATCATCTTTCTTCTTTTATTCTAAGTTGTCAATAACAGATAGTGAACGATTAGCATTTAACTCTAATATAGAGTAGCATGGACTTATTGGAGATATAATGGATTAACACTACTTTAATAACATTAAAAAGTATGAAAATGTATAATTAACTGTCAAGAAATAACTGAAACGCATATCCAACATATTCAAATACTTATAAACCCATAAGTAATACAAGTTATAAATTTTAGTATAAAGGCAATTATGAGAAACAAAATAAGATTCTTCTAAAGCACTTATAAAGCATGAAATGTGAATATAATAGTGATGCATAGTAGAACGTATATTAGAAATTTGAAGTTATAAAGAACACTATTTAGGTAATAAACAGCTTAACAATAAAGCAAAATATGACACATAAAGATAATATATATATATATATATATAACTATGATATTCATCATAAAAGTCTAGCAGAAAAATCAATTATATGTGTTTTATATGTTAAGAAACACAACACACGTTACTTGACGATAATCAATGTAAAAATGTTTCATATTATAAAACATGCATGTTAAATAATTTTAGTACTTAGAATAGAAAAGGCTTCCTGATTTTACAATATAGAATAGTAATAGGAAATGAAATTTTTATTATTCACAGGAAATAAATATAACAATAATGATACAACTCATATCATGAACTTAGCGATCACAGAAGAATCAAGTAAACAATGTATGAGGGGTACACAAATAGAAACATATGATTTTCCGGTGAACGTCAAAACACGGCTGGAACCTTAGCACCACCAAGCTACGTTATTCGCGAAATCCACGTCAAGCATTTCCATAACAAATAACTCATAGTGGCAACAAGCATAAAGAAACTCACATAAATTGCCTATCGGTAACTTCCAAATCAAACCATATCCATGTCGAGTTCCTAAAACGAAAAGTCGAATAACACATCCTCATCAACAAGCCCTATTCACGGTGAAACACCGCCATGATCTCTCATGGTTTTGCGCAACTACCTTCTACCCTTTCACGAAGAAGGATGGACATGATATTGAAAGCATGGACACCAAACTGATGCTATATCCTCCTTTTCCTTTTTTCTGATATACAGTTTATAGGCAGATACTAAGTGTATAGGAACCCAAGCCGACTTGACTTGTTGAAATTGTTATTCAGAGTTTCAATGATCTCCCATGCACCTTAACATGTCTTCAGCGTCTTAATTATAACCATCTGATTGTTTCGCAAGTAGAAAAGTTCATTGCATCTCCTTGCTCATGACTCGTTTCCCACAAAAACTTGTCTTTCGTTCTTCCATAGATTTTGTTAACCAATAGGGACCTCATTCTCAAAAGTATTTGAATGAATAACAAACAAAATGAAGCCTTCAACATGAGAATAAAAAACTATAGATCTCTTTATTTTAAGATGCGTCAAAATGATATTAAAGGATTCACGAACGAGCAGATAAATCATAATGAACTATAGATCTTTTAAGCAGTACTACTTATGCTGTATAAACTAAGCGGAGAATTCCTTCTTTTTGTCTTGGCATGTGGAGGGTCTAACAACATGAGTAGCAGAACGAAGAACTGAGAGATAAATGTCGTGATCAGTTTGAGAGACGGACGGAAAGATTTAGCCTCCTGAACGGTAAACTATCTCCGCTGGAGTCCGAAGGCAGTCGAGAAGCTGTCACCTCCCATCATAGACCCTTGCGTTTACGCTAAAGAAACAGCGAGGAAGAGTAAAAGAGATAAAGGGATTCAAGAATAGCACCACAGAGAGGATTAACAAGTCATTGAAGAAGATGCCGAGCAACAGACTAACCCAAAGAAAGCAAGAAGGTGAGATGAAGAGAATAACCAGTTTAACTATTGATTCGATGAGACTTAAGGAAGAAATAGGGGACTACGAGGCAACTCACGAAAATGACAAAGGATCGAGGGCAATAAAAGTCAGCAACTAAAATCCAACGAAGACTTCCTCATTCTGATCTTCAAAAATGTGAATAACATGAGAATATAAAGAGACTCTTAGTGAAATCGCGAAAAAGGGGATTCGAAACACGATTTTGGCCCCAAAGATCGCCGAGAATCACACAGATTCTTGAGTTACGTTTTGTTTGCTGACAGATGAACAATAAACACAATAAAATGAGTAAAAACGGGCAGAATATAGGGTTGGAAGGACTTAAATAAATCCAAAAATCTCGGCATGAAACGTTTCACTGAAGCGACACAAATCGGAGAACTCGGATATCGTTCTTCCAGAAAATATGGATATCCATGGAGAAGTTCCGAGAAATTGGGTTCCTTCCACTGAAAGGACAATCTTACGTCCATTCCCGCCAAAGAACATCAAATCGACTTCTCTTTGATGGACCAATGAAACGACAAGAATGGAATCCGACTTATCGGCTCTCTCTCTCTAGAGGAGCTGAAGAAGACGAAGAAGAAATGCTAAAAAAAGAAATGTTTCCAAAGGCCCCGCTATGGTCTGATACGGACATACCTCGCAAAAGAGAGCTATGGATCAAGGACAAGAAGAAAAGACTCTCTCTCTCTCTCTCTCTCTCTCTCTCTCTCTCCAGAAGACCGAAGAAGAAATGCTAAAAAAAAGGCCCCGTTATGACCTGATACGTACACAATCAAATTCGAGTGTGCCAAAGAGAGATATGGATCGAGGACAAGAAAAGAACCCCTCTCTCTCTCTCTCTCTCTCTCTCCAGAAGACGAAGAAGAAATGCTAAAAGAAGAAATGTTTCCAAAGGCCCCGTTATGACCTGATACGTATACACCTCAAATTCGAGTGTGCCAAAGAGAGATATGGATCGAGGACAAGAAAAGAACCTCTCTCTCTCAGAGAAGAAGTGCTCCAAATAAGAAGTGCAAGGGAAAAGGCCGTTAAGGACTGCATATATTCACATCAAAATAGACCACAACAAAAAGAGATATTGATCAATCACAGAAAGGAAACCAGGCCTCTCACACTCTCACGTAGAAGCTCCAAGAAAGTAGGATTTCCAACTGAACGATAAAGTGCAGCAAATTGATCGTTCTCTTGTGGACCGGTAAACCAAATGAAAAAAATCAACTAGATCGACCCTCTTCGCGTCTTCGTTGTAGTAGTAATAGTAGTATTAGTAGAAGAAGAAGAAATCGTCAGGAAAAGACTCACTAGTTCTTGACTTCTGTTGACATCAGACGCAAATCCACCAAAAGTGATACGGATCAATGACAAGAGAAGAACCAGAATCGATCAGATCGAGTCTTCCTCGATGAATGGAGTAGATCAAGTATAATAAATGATTCCTGAAACCCGCACTAATCTCAAAGCTCTCCTTAAACTCGGTAACACGAACGAAACGATCAGACGGAGTGATCCATCGTCTAAGAACTAGCAAACGGCACGAAGCACTAGAGTCAAGAGAGAGAGAAGAATAAGAAAAGAACGTACCTAGATCGGCTGCAGAACTCATAAAGTTTTCCTTTGGAGCTGAAGATGATGAGCGCCACCTCAACGTCGCACAGCACGGAGATCTCGTACGCCTTCTTCATCAGGCCCTTGCGACGCTTCGAGAAGGTCACCTGCCGGCTCGTTTTGTTCTCGATCCGCTTCACCTCCACCCTCCTTCTCGCCATCACTTTCTCTGTTAGAACGGAGTAAGTAAGAAGCGATAGAGAGTAACAACATCAAAGGGGTTGTCTGCGCTTCTCTTCTTAAACGGAAGAAGAGAAGAAACCGAATTTTTGGCGCTATTTTGCCTTCCACCGTGTCCCGTCAAAACTCCAGTGTCACGCTCTTATTCGTTACCCCTATCTGCTACAAAAAGGACGTACGGACCAATCGGCCCCGCCTCGTTCCGCCCTCTCCGGCACGACCCACAGGTGCGACCCCTACGCCCAACTCCGTACCACACAGTGGACCGTTATATATATATATATATATATATATATAAAGAGAATGAAGGAATAGTTGTTCCGAAGCCGATCCACCCCTCAATTCTTCGATCAACGACATCGACCGTTGAAATTCTTAAAAGTAAGAAAATAGGTTAATACTTTTGAAGTTAGAATAAATACACCTAATAAAAATTAGTTGTTAACTTAAGATTTCATGTTATATAACTAATGATTGAGATCTTTAAAAAGGTTTAAGCATGTATTATATGTACATGTACTCTCTCTCTCTCTCTCTCTATATATATATATATATATATATATATATATATATATATATATATATATATATATGTGTGTGTGTGTGTGTGTGCATGTGTATGGTTGAAGAAGAATAAATAAAGACATATACGATAACAACTAAGCTTTTAGTATTAGATGTGGTTTGCACATGGAGAAGTCCATTAGGTATTTTGTTATGTAACAATAAGATATCACTAAATTGAAAGGTAAATATTAAAGTGCAACAATTAACCCGACTATATTATATGATTCTAAGTATTGGATAATTAATCAACAACATGTACAAAAGACATACATAAAAAACAAAGAAGTTATTTAAGATATGGAATAAATTAAGAGTGATATTAATAGATGATAAAATGAGATAAAAAGTTATTTAAGATATTTTGGAATGTTACTTATAGAATTAATGCTGGTTGGTTAAAATGGAGAGAAACATCAGGTATTCTTTGTGATAAGAAGATACCATTAAAGTTAAAAGGTAAATATTATAGAGCAGCAATTAGGCTTGCCATGTTTTATTGTTCTGAGTGTTGACAGTTAATCATCAACATATACAAAAGATGTCTATGACAAAAATGAAGATGTTGAGATGGATGAGTGGTCATACAAGAAAAGATCGTATACATAATGAGGTTATTAGAAACAAATTAGGAGTGACACCAATAGAGGATACGAGAGAATATCGTTTAAGATGGTTTGGACATATAGAAAGAAGATCAAAAGAAAGAGGAACCTCTAAGAAGGTATGAAAAACTAAAATTGGAAAGTATTAAAAGAGTTAGAGGACGACCACAAAAGTGTTGGAAAGAAACAATAAAGAATAGTCTAGCTTATTGTGAGTTAATTGCTAACATGACACATGATAGGGATATGTGGAAACAAAGTATCCATGTAGCCGACCTCGTCTAGTATGGAAAAATGCTTAGTTGTTGTTGTTGTTGTTGGACACGTAAAAAGACAAGAATCTCTTATAAAAGGTGTGAGAAACTAGATGATAAAAATATTAAAAGAAAAAGAACCAGAAAAGTACTAGGAAAAATAAAAAGAATGATGTAGTTTATGTTGAGTTAACTACTAACAATGTATATAATAGATCTCTATGGAAACAACCAATTCATGTAGTCGACCCAATCTAGTATGGAAAAAGTTATTTGTTGTTGTATTATTGTATTTCTAATGTATGCTCAATAAACAACATTATTGTTATGATGAAAATAGTAAAACGAACTTTGAACAGGACGGTAGAGAGCGGCCTACCACTGAACCACAACTTAACTTGTGATATTCAATATTAAAAAGTATATATATTCATTACTAAGCAGTGGTGTAGAACAATCGGTTCCCGTTCCGGTTTCGGGCCGATTTCCAAAAATCCTGAATAGAAACTGAATCGGGGGACCCCGGTTCTGGTTCTGGTCTCGATTCGATTAGTTTTGGTTATCAGCAGTTCTACAACCAGTTTGGTTTCTGTTTGAACTGCCAGGCCGGTACCGGCCATGTCTACAATTATTATAAGAACATGAATAAAAAGTATTTTCCATCAATATAGAAATGAAAATTTAACAAAAAAGAGTACATATAAGATAATTGTGGTACTATATTCAACTTGTGTTGATGCCGGGTTATTCTTGTTATCGTCGTCCACCTTGAAAACAAGAAAAGCAATTATATTTTAATTAATAACGTTAACATAATTTAAAAATTATAAAAGTATATATGTTAGGAATCAAACGTAGATAAAGAGACAAATCTTGAATAAGACACAGAGTCATAACATCGTTGGATTTAATCACTCTAATTTTTGTAGGCTACGACCGCTGAGATATTGAAAACGGATTTACCCATCTAATAAACTTAAATCGGGACACTCCAATGTTAACAATGCATACTTATATGCGTTCTTTATTTTTTTAAGGTCACAAGTATTATTTAAAAGTTATAAATGTGTTTAAAAATATAAAAAATAACTTTATTGTATTCATTCTCTAAAAAACAAAAGATAGGCATAAGTATACCGTATAAGAGGTAGGAAATATCCCGTCCCCCCTTCTCTCTCTATATATGTGTGTATAAAGATATATAAATTAAGAAATATATGGTTCTTCAAGAGTATGTACTCTCATGTCCTACTCATTCAATTACTCTATGGATGATCAAAACATTACCAACAAGACAACATCCTCATTTGTCTATCAAGAGTGATGAGATAATTATATATAAATTAATTAATAAATACATAAATAATATATATATATATAGCATATAGTTCATGTGCACATCAACTCGTGAAATTCAAAATTGAAAAATAAAAAGTATGTTATACTTTTTGTAGGTGCAATAAATGCACTTGCTACTATTTATTTTTTGTCTTAAAAATTTCAACCGTCGGTTTTCAACACACACACACACACACACACACATATATATATATATATATATATATATATATATATATATATATATATATATATATATATATGCCGAGATTAGATTCAGAATTATTCTTTGCCTTTTAAGCAATGCGTTTGGTAGGGATATGATAATTTCTACGTGGATCCATATGATTCAATTGCTTATACGGTTTTCACCTATTCGTTTGTGATGTATCGTACCAATCGCATCATATTGGTGCCTACAGCACCACATTTGCAAACAAAAAAAAGAAGAAAATGAGGCATCGTTCGATATCTTTTATACAGTATGATATATGCATTATGGGGTTCCCTACCATATTTTCAACAATGTGTCTGACATAATCAATGTATCTAGAATCCAAACATAAATCTCCATAGAGTTAGATGTGATTCCCAAATTGAATCCGATTAGTTGAATACATACACACCCATATTATATACACATACATGTATGCCATACATACATACATACATATATACATATACATATCCACATATATATATATATATATATATATATATATATATATATATATATATATATATATATATATATATATATATATATATATATATGGCATACATGTATGTATGTGTGTGTGTATATATATATATATATATATATATATATACATATATATATGGCATACATGTATGTATGTGTGTGTGTATATATATATAAGATTTTGCTTCCAGCATTGGCCATTTTACATGTAACTATAGCCGTTGTTAGGAACCAACAATCCATAATCCATGTTTTTGAGTCAGCAAATTGTACTTTATTTGGCATAATGGGGAGGCTGAAGCCATATGCACGCCGCAGGTATCGAACTCACCACCTAACCAGGTAAGCTATATGACTTATGGGCTTTGGCACAAACTGATGGACCAATTATGGGCAAAAACTACGATCCCCAACATGGCCTTGTTGATATAATTGCTCGCTACTTCAAGATGCAAGAAATGCTGCATGAGCGGACAAATCGTCTTAGATGCATATAGCTATGATCCTAGGAGAACATATATATATATATATATATACATCAATGCACCAAATCTAGACCATCCAATCAAAAGGATCAATATGACCTCAATTCAAAAAGTAAAAAATATATATACCTTTTACTTTTTAAAATTTAAAAATATCATTCCTCAAATGGGGAAAGTGGAATCTTCACTTGGAAGGCTCATCTATAACAAGAAAAGTAGTGCAAGGCAAAATATCCTAAATCATTTTCAGATGTCATGCTTCAAGTTGAAGATTTATAAACATATATAGCAGAACAAAGATGATTCGAAGAAAAAATCAAACATAAATACTATGCGCAAGGCTTCCAAGAAAAAATCATTTAGAGACCTAAGATGATTCCAACCACAGTTAGAATTGTCTGGCACTAATATCTGGAATAAGCCTATTTTCTAGAAGGTTAACCTTTCCTGGAGCTCGATCATTCTAGACTAAAACATATAAAATAACATCATATACTAGATGGGGTTGGCTACATAGATTCTTTGTTTGACACTATAAATCTCAATTTCGTGTGCCATATTTTGTTTCCTTCAAGACACCTAGGTGTCTTCCTCTTCTTTTGAAGTGTTCATCATTTAGTTTTTCATACCTCACTCGAGCTTCATTTGGTACTTGATAGCCTTAAACATTGAAAATTGTCTTAAGAATTTCTCCATTTTATCTTCTATATGTGCTAATTTAATTATTCTCCAATGACGGATCCAAAAACTTGTTTCGGGTGGGGCGGGCTTTAAAACTTTTCAAAAATTTCAATACATAATTGAAAATTTTCAGAATTTTGTATTGATTGGTCACCTCAACCCTCCACAATGTGAACTTTTCTTTGGTAACTACATATCCAGCTTAACATATTCATATTTGCCACACCCATCTAGACTAAAATACATGGTTTGGAAAATTGTGGGGTTTATTTCATATAACTGGTATATGTTTTTATAATATAGCACTCTTGACTCATTGAAGCTACACTCCTCTAACTAATTAGGTTGGCATTTTTTATAATACAACCTTGTATTTTATGTACTCAATGTACAAGCCAACATGAGCCTACTCGGTTCGGAGTCTGTCTCGCGCCTATCCGAGCCCATAGCTTCTCGGCGATGGGCTTCCATGCCTGGTCGAAAGAAGCTCATCACGAACCAAGATGAGCCAAACAACAGGCAAACTCATCTTGTTGGCAGCCCTAAAAGAAGTTTTAGAGAACTCCGAGCAGCCCAATTGTTTGGTAAATTTATAACCAAGACATGGATAGTAAAGCCACAACCCTTCTTAGGTCTCTGCATGCCTTCATGTTTAGTAAAGTGGAACTGGCCCCAGGGTTCCAACCTGAACCAAACCGATCCAGGAACCGGCTGAAACCAGAATCGGGGACCGCACTATTAGGTTCCAGTTTCACTTTTTATGAAACTGGAGCCAGCTATTTAGGTATTTAAAAAAATATATTTAATTTTTAAATAAATTTTCTGGTTCCAGGCAATTCTGGACTCAAACCTAGAACCGCTTCGGAACTAGAACCAAAACCAGCCCCGGGCTAGTTTGATTATGGTTTTAGGTTCCAGGGTAACTGAAACAGGCCATGTCTGATGAAAGGTATAGGTGGCTAGCTCGCATCTAGCAAATATAATTATGAATCCGGAACCTCCTTGGAACTGACAGTTATGGTTTAGGTTTTGAGGGAACCGGAACCGGTCATCTAAGTGCGTGGACTGGGCAGTGGGTACTTGATCTTAATAAAAGGAGAGACCAAGGGTTTATCAAATAATGTGTTGTCACCGGCAACACAGCCAAGGTTTTTGGTCAAGCACTTGATCTTAATAAAAGGATTTTTTAAAGGTCTTAATGAAATTAACATGTAATAGCTTGACCACCAATATTGACTGGGTGAACTAAATAAGATCTCATATACCAAATATGTTCGAGTTAATCTTGGTAAAATGATTTTAAAATGTGTTAATTGAAGTTAACATGAAATGACATGACCAATATTGACTTGGTTAACTGAATATAGAATCTAAATATACCAAGTATGTTCGAGTTGGCAGCCTAATTCCTTCATTTTCAATCCATCCTCATGCAACTATTCTCTAATTTCCATGACATATAGGTTGTGGTAAATAAGGAAATCCCATCTATGCTCAAATCTAGTTTATCATTTCAACTGTTCGATATTTGAGATGAACGACTCAAGTGATAAAGCACTTTGCATTTAATGTAAACTATAAAAATACAATGATACTTTTAATTCATATATCCACCATTGATCATGTCAATTGAATAATCGAGATGTTTAAGTAGATTTGAATATAAATGAGGTTTGAGCATTTACCACTACTCCCTCTCTCTCTTTTTATACACATATACACATATATACATATGTATATATGCATATATATATATATACATACATATATATACATATACATACATATATATATGGAGAGAGAAAGACTATACATTGTATACCTTTAGCACAAATGTTACTTTTGCTGCGGTGTACCGGCACACAGCGTTTTCTTCTAAAGCCACGACCAACTCATTAAACATGCATGTTCAAACATTTAGTTCCTAAAATGTGGAACTCGTAGTACCGAGGGACACCACGGTCCCAGAAGACTGAGTTTCACGCTTGTCAGTTCCAGCAGCTTCACAGTTTTTTTTTATGCAAATACACTTTTAGGGAAAGGAAGGTCCACTTTATTCTAATTAGATCTAGAAGATCCAATTAACATTTACCTCTAATGAGGTTTTACATCAAACCCAAATTCAAAACCGATTCTAATTTTGTTTCACAAAATTTTCAAGTGAAATAAATGTGTTTTTTTTTATTTAAGGAGCAGAGGATTGACATAAAATACCAAATCTAACAATGCATCAATACAATTGATCAGGGATATGAAAGAAAAATAATTACTTTTATTATAAATTCAAGAAAGGTATGAAGCCTCAAAACAATGGGAATAACCAATTCCGACTCTTTTAAACAGTCGGAATTGGCCAGGCAATGGCATTCGGAATTAGTTGTAATTGTAGAAGTGAATACAAGAAAATTTGGAGCTGTGCTTATGGAAGTAAATATAATATAACACAAGATACAGCTTGATGGTAATCAAGAATTCATATAGTTGATCCCATTTGGTTCGGGATAAAGTCTTGGTTTTGATAATCAAGAATTGTAGTATTCATAGAAGACCTAGCCGATCCCGGTCCCGGTCTTCTGCCACGCATGGTTAGACCGAAGTCTACATTCATCTGAATCGGGTAGCGGCCCGACCCGGTTTACTCCACAAATTGTTACTATCATGGACATCAAGGACAAGGCCATGCTTCTTTTTTAATGTAAAATGGATTACAATTACTAACAACACTGAATCGGACTTGTAGAGTTCTCCATAATCGGGTTCAGGTCTGTGGCGGAGCCACTTTAGAGTGAGGTGAGGCATGCTCCTCACATCAAATATGAAAATTGTCTTGATTATATAGAAAAATACAAGTACTTTGTGAACGTAAAATAAAATGTGCCTCAACCCAAAAAAAAATGTTGGGTCTGCCAGTGATTCAGGTTGAGACAACAAGATTCACTAACTAACCCCTTCTGTTCGATATGGAAATAATGTGCTGGGATGTAGATTAATTATCTGACTAAAAATGTGAATATTTGTCATTGAATTCGAATCCATTCGTAAATCGTGTCGTGTTTCGGGTAACACCCCTGCCTGTAGGTCTTCATCCTTGATCGCGAATCTTATCCTATTCACTTGGGGTGTGAATTGTAAGATGAAATACAAAATCCTTGCACAAACATGACCCAAGCAGTTTGTGCTTGTGTCGACCCAAAGTAACACGAAAAGGGTTAGAACACAAACACAACATATATGTGCAGCTCGGTTAGCTTACCTTCCCTAATGAGGGGTGGGTTGGATGAGATCAAAACCAAAGAACTGGTGCCAGCTACGTTATATTCATGAGCAGGTGGTCCAGATCCAGATCCGACCCGCTTTCTTTTAGGAGATGACCTCCTCACTTTTCAAACACAGTATCTTTCGTGTCAAACGATTATTCGTGGTAGCGGGTCCCACGACATCTCTTTACTCTTTAGGGGCGTTCTCTCCAAAGCATTATTGGCCTTTGTGGGAGATCGGTCAGCTACTTTCAGCCGTTGATCTTGAGATGAACGGAGGATCGGGGGACAGCACCCTCCTGAGTCACAGAATATAGTCCGTGCGGTGTGGGCCTGGGACTCAAACAGTCCGGATTCTCTCAGATCTCCTTTTCTTACCGTTCCGAGAAAAGCGATATTCCTTTAACGTGATAGCGGGCTGTGATACGCTTCGTCATATGTACGGAGCGACGTGGTTCAGTCTGAACCTTAAGATTGTGAGCGGGTTGGGTGGAATCCAGGTGGTTGCCCGGCCCCACTTTGAGTGGGTCCCAGCTAGGCGAGGCTTGTCTATGCTCTTAGAATCGGGTCCGAGACTTTAGCGGTTTCGGACCCGGCTCGAATTGCCCCAGAACCAGAACTACGGGCCCCTGTGGTCCCATCCAAGTACCCAGGAACCGAACCGTACATGAACAGGCCGGTTTTTGTTTCGGTTCCAGAATCTCATCTTTGTTTCATCAATTCTTTAAATGTAACCAGAACCGAAAGGTCCGGATCAAAACAGGAACCAGCCTAGTGGAACCGAAACCATCTGTGTCGAATCAGGCCTCCCGGTATGTACCGAACCATCTAACTCTAATTTGAGTAAGTCTCGGGTTAGTTGTCTCGGATCTGTGTCAATGACATCGTGTGTGAGGAATACTGTCAGTCGAGTTCACGAAAGGATTTGAGCTTTTAACGTCCCCTTTTTTATTAGAAGAGGTCATAGGGGCACCTTTTTAAAATAGTTTAGTGATCACAATGCCACCGTTTTTGCTCTCTCTCTCTCTCTCATCCGATCGTAAGAGCAAAGACAAGTCTCACCTAACTGGGACCCTTTTTGATGATATATATATATATATATATATATATATATATATATATATATATATATATATATATATATATATATATATATATATATATATTAAAGCTCGATCTTCTCCACCTTTTACATGTTTACAAATTGCTTTTGGTAGCATTAGTGTAATTTCAATTTTTGAAGGATTTTAAAAAATATGGAAGATATTGTTATTATATTGATGTCATGTAGCAATGTGTAGGCATGAATGAGCAACATCACAGTTGGGTAGGATCCAATCACTAATATATTATAGTGTATGGTATATGCCCAAATAAATCTTAACAATCTAATTTTAAGGACGGACAATTGAGATTTGAATTTAAAAAGCAAAATGTTTCTTTTAAACTCAAATATCAACTATTTGTTTTTTAAAATGATAACTGAAATTTGCTAGTATATAATATGCCTAGAATATACCATGCTTTCTCTTTCTCTTTCTCTCTCTCTCTCTCTCTCTCTCTCTCTCTATATATATATATATATATATATATATATATATATATATATATATATATATAGTTGGTACAAGTTTCATGCTTCTCCCTCTTTCTCTCTCTATATAACCCACAAATATAGAGAACTAAAGTATCAATCACAACCGTTTGATCTTTGAGATGAATGATTGAGGTGATAAAATATAAAATATTTAGCGTTGATAGTGTATGTAAAGTATAACAGTAAATGTTACTTTTAATTCAAATCTTCATTGTTGATCATATCAATAGAACAATGAAAATGATGACATTTTTGTGATTCTCTATTTTTATGAGTTTATTAAATTTATTAAATTTCTTTATATATATATATATATATATATATATATATATATAGAGAGAGAGAGAGAGAGAGAGAGAGAGAGAGAGAGAGCAGACCATATTCAACGCAAACAGCATAAAGGAGAAAAGCATTCAGTACGGGACTAATATCAGAGAGGCGCGTGAAATTGCCACAAAGCATTATGAGAAAGTTGATAGGAGGAATCCCCAGGTTTTGAGTTGTTATTTGTCACCCACAGTCGTAGAGCACCAAAGCAAAAGTAGTCGATCCATATATTATGCATTTTTTGATGCTTTTTCTAAAAATAGAAAAAGGATCTTTACTTTTGCATGGCTACTGCCTCAAAAGATCCAACGAGAAACCACAAAATTTCATGCAGAAGGTGCCCCTATAATTTTGTGGAACCATCTAAGCATTTAGATATCCTTGCACCAGTTTCTCATTTACAATGGTTGGTGCAACCAAGTTTAAAACCACCGGTTTCGGCGCGGTTCCGCTTATTTAGAACCATGAACAGTAATCGAACAAGCTTCGACTGAGTTTTGACCATGCAATGGTTCGTAACCGTTGGTTTCCATTTCTCTTTGAATAAAAACCAAGAATAAATAAAAGTATTTTGGAATTGAGACCAAGATTTGAGTAATTTCATAGGTATTATCATGTGGGAGCGAGTCACGCAAGGCATAACCACCACAGTAGCAGTAGCCACTTATCCAAAATTGGCTTGGTTCCAAGATGTAGAATCCATGTTGAACCACCACTTAGCCGGCGTACTAGGACTTGGTTCTTGGGCAGGGTATCAAGTACATGTATCTTAAACGATTAACAAATTTCTGAATGACAGCCTTTCTCGATAACAACACTCCATAATATAAAATTAGACAAAATCTTGGAGTTTGATCTCAACTCTCATCTATATTAGGGTGTTTATGTTGGGGCAGCCCATGATCGCCGAAGCCCTATGTCTATCGGCGTTCGGTTGTGGTGCAACGGATGTCGACTGTCTTTTTCGGCTTCTTTCTTTATATATTTTCTTTAGAAAAGGAATAGGAACATTATATTGTTTTTTTAGGTTACCCACTTAGTGTTTTCTCAAAAGACTATGAGTGAGAATCCTATTTCGTGTTCTGTATTTTCTATATTTATACATGGCTTTCCTTCTTCCGTGTTTACCACTTTGGGTTTTTCTTTTTAACAGTCATATTTGCTTTTATTCGGGAGACGCATGTGTGTACCTTCCAAAAAAACAAAAATTAGTTTTTAAGAACGTTTAACTTTCGAAAAACATACGATCTCATGAAATATGAGAAGAAGGCCCTTCTTCCCCTATTTCATGGTCGTTGTTAGTAATAGGATTGAGAGTGATCATCCACTACTTACAATTTAAGTCGGTTTCAGAGCCAACTCAGTTCTTATTCAAACTATAGGACCGATTCCGAACCGGCCATGTCTAGTTTGGGCGAACAAAATGATCAAAACATGTCCTACACACATTCATGAACTATCAAGAGTAAGAGAATATGGGCTTCAATATACGCATAGGAATTAGCACCTCTTCCTGCCTTCCTCATCTTTTCTAGAATAAAAATAGTACAATAATTGTATTACACTTGTCACCATGTCTTTCTTTAGAGTGTTGTGTAGTTGCGTGCTCCTTCCCTTTAGTTAAAAGATATATGCTACTCGTAGAACCCACCACCATGGATAGGGTGGAGCAAATAGGCCATAGAAACTTTTTGGGCGGGGCAAATTACGTATTACTGCCATGTAGGTAGAGGAGTTCACGGTTCGATTTGGTTCAGCTCTAGCATCAACCTCGAACGAAAACACTATTTGCTGTTCCAAATTCTTAGAGAACCGAACTAAACCGTGACATAATTGAAACTGAACCGTTGGTTCCGGTTTGATTCAGTTTTAAACCACATTTCTACTTATTTGAGGGTTTGGCAAAATAACAAATATTATGTCATCATATTATTTGTGTATTTATATATATATAAAGTTTATATGTTTATACACATATAAATCCTGACAAGTTCATAAGTTTATATATTTGAGTTTATAACCTCATATATATATATATGTAATAGTTCAGTTTGGTTCTTATAGTTTTGTTCTAACACTGGAGCCGGAACGAAACCACCAATTTTTTTTACTGTTAGAACCAAATCAAGCCAAACCAGCTGCCAATTTTTTTCCTGTTAAAATTGGCGGTTTGGTTCGGTACTTCTGGAGGCTCCGTAAGGTCCCTGCGGTTCCTTGTCTGTCACTAACCTCTAATTGTGGGGGTAGCATGCTCCTTTTGGTGGTCGGACCATCTATAACACACACGCGCACACACACACACACACACATATATATATATATATATATATATATATATATATAGAGAGAGAGAGAGAGAGAGAGAGAGAGAGAGAGAGAGAGAGAGAGAGAGAGAGAGAGAGAGAACAGAATACATTGATTAAGAAGAATGCAATGCTAATTAGAGGAAATAGGTATGGAGGTCACCAAGTAATTACAAAGGTTTACATCTTTCATGATACTAACTTCGTTGATCCCTTGGTATATCAAATGGAACAAATCATGTAGACGTTCATCTTTAGCACTTGGGCATGTAGGGTGGTGGAGGTAACATGCTTGTCTCCGTAGTTGGGCCATCCGTGACGATAAAAACTGCAAGCATTCCCCAAGAGTAATGGCGCTCCAAGTGACAATGCATCAGCCAAACACCTATACAACCAATATGTTCAGAGGAGCATCTTTAAATTACCAATTCATCAGAAGCACAAACAAGAATCAAACTATGATAAAGTCTGCATCTATTACACACACACACACACACACACACACACACATATATATATATATATAAAGAGAGAGAGAGTGGTCCGTCCTCAATCCCTATTAATGCTCAAGTCTCTCAAACATCTTCATCCGTCCGATCAACACAATAAAAAATTTGAATTTAAAAAATAATACATAGTATTGTACTTTTTATACTCACATTTAATACAAACGGTGCAATCCACTTTTTTTTTATTTCAAATCTTTAATATTTATCATACCAATCAAATAAAAGAGATATTTGAGTAGATTAAGCATGGATTTGATTCAGCATATATCAATCCACTTATCTATATAGAGAGAGAATTTAGAAAGGTTAATTGATCTTAGCACTCTTAGTACACACCACCCAAAAAGTATTTTAAAAGTAAAAAAACTCCAAAGCACACACATACACAGGCATATACTTATGTACGTGCATATATATATATATATATATATATATATGCAGACTTCTCTCTATATGTGTGCGCGCGCGTGTCTAAGTTATTGGAATAAGCTGAATCTCAAGATATGAGGGAAGAATCCTGGAAACAAAGTTTTTCCAGACAATTACATATGTAGTGAACAAACTTCGCCATGAATTATTAGCATTACAAAGCAGCAAAAATTAGAAAAATAGAAATTGATCTCACCTGGATTGTTTGCTCTGAACCTAACCACAGCCCATCCATTCTTTGGGACTCCAACAGTGTTCTCCTTCGGTGGATCAACCAAGTTGTATTTCTTTGGATCTTTCTCAGGATCAAAGTTCCCAAAATCCCTTGCAAGCACATAAAAACTATATCCATGCAGATGAACAGGATGATTCTCTCCTGCCAATAAGTTTGTCCCTTGAAGCACAATCTCCACTGTCTCATTATATTTCAAAACCTTTACTCTTGTTCCCAAGGTAGGAATTAGAATATCATTTGGGAAACTATCTGCTGTAAAGTTAAACAAGTATGGTGGAAAATCTGGGAAATCTGTGGTATAAACATTCTTGATGTTGTTATAATAAGCTTCGAGTATGTCGATCGATGGATTAACAAATGATATGTTATTCATACTCGCAGCAAATATTGTCCCATTTGGCCCTTGGCAGGTTCCATTGATTGTGCATGGAAGCTCATTGACTGATACAGTGAAAGCTAATCTGGTGTCGATTTTCATTGGGACATTAATGGGGTGATCTTGTGATGCTAGACTTCTTTGACGACGGACAAGGTTGTATACAGCTAAAGAATCATTGAAAGCTGGTAGATGAGGAAATGAAGTGGAGATTTTGGATTGGTTGTATCCTTGATATTCAACTATTGCTGTGGTCGTCGTGTTGTCGAAGGCCACTCCTTGCGCAGCAGAGTAAGGACTAGCAGCCATATAATAGAATTTTTTTGGTTGATTTGCTCTCACAAGAACGTCCATTGTTTGGCCTGGGCTTATCATGAGATACTTGGTTTTAAGGGGTTTAACGTATGCACCATCTCTACCAATGAGTCTAAGAGTGTGATTTGCAATGCCAAAGAAGTGCCCATTGCTCAGTGCAGCATTGATAATGCGGAAAAGGTAAGTTTTGCCATGCTCCACTGGAAATCTTGTTGTTCCTGCAAATTAGAAAATACTCTGAACTCATCTGTCGCAAGGATGCAGTACATGGCTGTAGGTATAAGATATCACAATGCCAAAAATCACGACTGGGACACTTGCACACACACACACACACACACACACACACACACACACACACATATATATATATATATATATATATATATATAGGTAGCCCTAAAGCACAATGTCTTAGTTAAAGTTTTACCTGGTTTTGAACACGGGTAAAGATCACCAGGTTCGCCATTAATGGTGTAGGCATCAGAAAGGTTGAACTCTGCTCCTGTCAGCATTGCTTGTTGGAGAACTTCCATTACGTCACTTTTCCACCATTCACCTAAGTCATCGTAAAATAAAAAAAAGGGCTTCAGTTAGCCTAATTTCAAGAATATTGAAATATTATGCTTTTGTGACTCGATGTAGGAACGATAAGATATACTTGTTTGATAATATTGTATACAGTGATAGACATTTACATTGCAATACAGTACAATACATACATATACATACAAAGTATATATATATGGGTTCGATCTGTTCACCTCTAACATATTCACCTATTGCTTTTGGATAATGTGAATATAATTTAAAATTTATTAAATTTTTTATAAAAGTATAAAGGACATTATTATTAAATACATGTCACCCGAAAGCAATGAGTGAGCAACTACATCAATGGTGAACCGGATTCAATCTCTCTCTATATTAGATCGTAGTGAGCTAACATATATATTATGTTGTATCCTTCGATGCTATTTCATATGTATAATAATGGGTTTCGATAATATGAATTTACCTATGATCACTGTGAATTCTTTGTGAGGCTTGGGAAAAGGATATAGGGTTCCCTCCTTTGGGCGAACCACTATTGCCCCATGGACCGTGGCCCGGCTCCAGTCACTGTGTGCGTGGTACCAAATTGTCCCTTCTTCAGTACTGAAGAGCAACGTATAAGTGAAATTTGCTCCGGGTCGAATTCCACACATGGTAATGAATTCAGGACCATCAGACCATGGATTCCTGGGTTGCTTCAGCCCATGCCTATACATCGCATTCAAAGTATCAGTTTCCCATGCATGCGTACGCATGCGTGCAACACAATCAAGAAACTCATATATATATATATATATATATATATATATATATATATAGAGAGAGAGAGAGAGAGAGAGAGAGAGAGAGAGAGAGAGAGAGAGAGAGAGAGAGAGAGAGAGAGAGAGAGAGAGAGAGAGAGAGAGAGAGAGAGAGAGAGAGATGATGAGGACGTGCACACCGAGTTTTCTATGCACAGCCACTCAAATCACCCTCCATGGTCGACCCCAGCCACCTTCCTCTGTCTCCTTCCATTTTTTTTCACACCACCTTCCTCTGTCTCCTTCCATTTTTTTTCACACCAGCAGTCATCATCTCTCTCTCTCTCTCCTATATATATATATATATATATATATATATATATATATATAGAGAGAGAGAGAGAGAGAGAGAGAGAGAGAGAGAGAGAGAGAGAGAGAGGATATGCACACTGAGTTTTCTATGAACTCATGCACTGCCGGTCAATCACCCCAGCCACCTTCCTCTGCCCTCCATCTTTTTTGTGACACCAGCAGTCATCTCTCTCCTCCGATATATATATGTGTGTGCACGCACGTGTACTTTTGCATTTTGTTAGAAGAAGAGAAGAACAAGAGACCATACCAATGAAGAGTCACGTTGTAAGGTGCATGATTGTGAACGTTGATTATCACTGTATCGCCCTTGTTGACATATAAAGTTGGGCCTGGGAACTTCCCGTTGATCGTTATGATGGTCTTGGTGTCACAAAGTCTGGTGTATGAAGTTGGTGTCACCTGCAAAGAAAATCTACCTTTTCAATCCACGCAACTAACTAGTGGTATCTGGGAACTCTTTTACCTTCAACTTTAGCCGGCGGTTCAACTCCTGGTTAAAGCCTTATTTCCGTTAGATTTCTCTCTCCATATATATATATATATACATATATACATATATATATATACATATACATATATATATACATATATATATATATACGTATATATATATATACGTATATATATATACGTATATATATATATATATATATATATATATATATATATATATATATATATATATATATATATATATAGAGAGAGAGAGAGAGAGAGAGAGAGAGAGAGAGAGTAGAATGCTGGGATAAATAGTATGTACTCTTAGTATCCGATTTTTTTTATGGATGATTGGCGATGATACTAGATGCCTTGTTGGAGTCGGTGCTGATTGTCCATCAAAGGATGGCACCCTATGATTCCTAATATACGTGGTAATAAACAACATGTGTGGGTGGTAATAATCTTAAATGCCACAGTTCCATAAATAGTTGCACAAACATGAAAAAGGAGCTTACAACAAAGTCATGGTAATGAGTTTTTGCCATGGCGACTTGCAGAGAAGATGAAATTAGAAACCCTTGGATCAGAAGCAGCAGGAGGTTGTAGAAAGCCATCTTCAGTCACTGCATGCAAACATGCCATCAACATGCTCAATGGCTTGGGGTTTTATAGCTTTGCAATTCCTGCCATTTTCCGTAATATTGCTCCTTCGTCAACCTGATTCCCTTCGGTAGATGGTCAATGTAAGAAACATTGAGAGTCTAAGTCACCAATATTATCTTCAAGTTATGCACTTGAACAAGTAATCTGCGTACAAGAACACTTTTTATGACTTTCAAACTTTTAACGGTCGGTTAGGGCCGTTGAGTGGTTTGGGGTGTTCCTTGAACGTTTGGTTCGGTTCTAGATGTCTCGTGTTTCTCTCGATTCTAGCATGGAAAAAACTTGGCAGTTCCGTTCCCGGTTCAAGTGTTTGAACCGAACCATAAGAACCAAACCATTATATATATATATAAATCTTTATAGGTTTACAAATGTATGCATATGAGTTTTATAACATTATACACACATATACAACCACACCCATATATATGTGTATATAAAGTTTAAACATGTAAAAATAAATCTTTATAAGTTCATGTATATGAGTTTTATAACATTATATGCATATAAACTGTAAATATATATACATATATATTTAAATCTTGACAAGTTTATAAGTAAAAATATAATCTAGTAGCTCCTCTCTCTCTCTCTATATATATATAGAGAGAGGAGCTACTAGATTGTATATATATATATATAGAGAGAGGAGCTACTAGATTATATGTATACTTATAAACTTGTCAAGATTTAAATCCATATATGTATATATATATATATATATATATAGAGAGAGAGAGAGAGAGAGAGGAGCTACTAGATTATATATATACTTATAAACTTGTCAAGATTTAAATCCATATATGTATATATATTTACAGTTTATATGCATATAATGTTATAAAGCTCATATACATGAACTTATAAAGATTTATTTTTACATGTTTAAACTTTATATA
The DNA here is from genome assembly GCA_036023115.1 of Brasenia schreberi. Lineage (NCBI taxonomy): Eukaryota > Viridiplantae > Streptophyta > Magnoliopsida > Nymphaeales > Cabombaceae > Brasenia > Brasenia schreberi. The sequence goes on from JAYKKT010000041.1 coordinate 2,333,240, forward strand.
CATATATATATATATATATATATATATATATATATACATACATACATATATATATATATATATATACATACATATATATATATATATATACATACATATATATATATACATACATACATATATATATATATATATATATATACATACATACATATATATATATATATGTATATATATTTATATATCTATGGAGAGAGAGGAGCTACTAGATTATATATATATACACACACACACACACACACACACACACACATATATATATATATATATAGTACTCAGAGTGAACCCACGGCACAAACATGAAACAAACGGATCGAACAAGCTACAAGCTTACCCAAGTCTGCTGTCCATCCGACGGTTCGCCCCAGTAAATCATGGTCAGTCTATTCATATTGTATCACTTCCATCCCGATTAAACATATCTTTGTGGTTAAGAACTAGGCGAATCCTAACCCTTCAAACGAACATACAATCGGACGGCTATGAAGTGGATAACGGTCATCCTACCAGAGGACCAAATTTCCCTTTACTGCCATCACGAAATGGGCGACGTAAATGACTTGCATTTTGCTTCTCTCACAAGTCGGGATTACGTAGCCAAGCTGCCCTCGTTAAAAAGGATAATTCCAAAATTCCCTGAATAAAAAATGGCTATTTTCAGATTTCCCAACTTTTTTAAACGTATTTGCACATGAAACTACTTCGGGTTTTGGTGGGACGGGCTTTAAAATTTTTCAAGTTTTTTGAAAATTTTAATACTTGATTCAAAATTTTTACCATTTAATCATGCTAATTGAATAGTATAGATGATGAGTTCTTTATTGTTCTCTATTTTGGTGAGTTCCTTATACATATATACATATATATATATATACATATATATATATATATGTATATATGTATATATACATGTATATACATATATACATATATATATATATATACATGTATATATATATATATATACATATATATATATACATATACATATATACATATATATATAGAAAGAAAATATGTTTGTCCAACTCTCTTAAATACAATATCGTTCAAGTATCTAGATCCTTGGAAAATGAGTTGACAAAAGATAAAACTGCCTAATGGTGGCATGAATCACAATATGTGGATATGAATTTGGCTGAATTAACACCTCATTTTGCAATCCTTCACAAGGCCTACTGCATACTGATAGTTTTTACTTTTTAAATTATAATTTCCACCGTTTATCGCCAAAGGAGATGTTTAAGTGGATTTGAGAATAGATAAGTGCGTGCATTTACAACTTTTCAAACACACACACACACACATATGTGTGTGTGTGCAAGTGAATGATATGGGACACACCCAATGCAGCCCTAATTCACTTCCTGCCACCCACAATGTCAACTAAAAAACTTCGAGATTTCTAATTGGTACTATACGTAGGCCTGTTTTGGTTTCCAAGGAACCGGCCCCCCTTCTGTCCTCTTTCTGGTTCAAGTTCGTTTGGTTCTCTTTCTGGTTCGAGTTCCAACAATTCTGGGAAGGGTCTGTTTCACAGATGTTCTGGTTCCGATTTTATTTGAAAAATACCATGCATTAAACATGAGATTTTGGAAACGGAACCAACATACAGCGGTTCAGGTTCTGGCTTCGGTTCTGTTTCTCGAAAGGTGAAACAGTAACGGAACCGAGAGGGTCCCCGCTTCCGTTGTGGTTTTTGTTTATGCCAATTCTGGAGCCAGTTCGGGCCTGGTTTGAATCGTTTGGAGGGGTTCAAACCAGCCACCAATAAAAGCAAAAGAGAGCCCAAAGTCTTGACCCCCTCTCCTTGTGCATCATTTCGTCACGCAAAGTCCCTCTCTCAAGAGGACCGAAACTTCAAAGGTGAGAACAAATAAAGCACAGACCCTCTTCCTTTCACGGTGACTTTAGTGACCGAGATATTAAATTTGTGAAAAAAAAAGACCAAATTTAGTGGCCGAGATATTAATTCAAGTTATACACGGTTCCATAGAAAGTAGAACCGGAACCAAACAGGGTGGTCCTTGGTTGGGAGTCTGGTTTGACTGGCTCGGTTCCCATTAGAACCAACGGGACCAGTTCCAAGCCAACCATGTCTAGCGAGAATTGCTATCATATTACAAGATAAACAATGAGCTCAAGGAGAAGGAATCTACATGAGTATAGCATATTATGGAATCGGAACTACCAAGGCACCGTGAAAGGAAGAGGGTCTGTGCTGTATTTGTTTTCACCTTAGAGGTTTCGGCCCTCTTGAGAGAGGGACTTAGAGTGACGAAATGATGCACAAGGAGAGGGGGTCAAGACTTTGGGCTCTCTTTTGTTTTTATTGGTGGTGGCTGGTTTGAACCCCTCCAAGCGATTCAAACCAGACCCGAACTGGCTCCAGAATTGGCATAAAAAAAAATCAGAACGGAAGCGGGGACCCTCTCGGTCCCGTTACTGTTTCACCTTTTGAGAAACAGAACCGAAGCCAGAACCTGAACCGCTGTATGTTGGTTCCGTTTCCCAAATCTCATGTTTCATGCATGGTATTTTTCAAATAAAATCGGAACCAGAACTTCTGTGAAACAGACCCTTCCCAGAACTGTTGGAAGTCGAACTGGAAAGAGAACCAATGGAACTTGAACCAGAAAGAGGACCGAAGGGGGACCGGTTCCTTGGAAACCAAAACAGGCTTACGTATGGTACCAATTAGAAATCTCGAAGTTTTGTAGTTGACATTGTGGGTGGCAGGAAGTGAATTAAGGCTGATTGGGTGTGTCCCATATCATTCACACGTGCACACACATCCACTTAAACATCTCTTTTGGTGGTAAATGGTATAAATTAGAATTTAAAAAGTGAAAACTCACTTTGACCACAAAAGTGTTGGAAAGAAACAATAAAGAATGGGAAAGGTTAACATAGCACACAATAGGGCTATGTGGAAACAAAGAATCCGTAACCGACCCCGTCTAGTATGAGAAAAGGCTTAGTTGTTAAAAACTAACACTTTACATTTATGCATCCGATACGTTAAATATTTTTGCTTTATCACCTCAATATTTTAGGTAAATTTGATAACGAATATGGTTGCTGGAACCGGCGAGATTTAATCTGGGTTTTTTGAACCGATTGGAGGCCAAGTCCGGTTTAGATCCCAAATCATTTTTTTTGAAAAACACAAACTAGGTCCAATGGAATTTGAACCTTCTAATATATTGAGGAAAAAGAAGGATTATACCATTAGGCCATATCTACTCTTGTGATTGGAAACTATCAGAAATTATATACATAGCTAACATACATAAGTTGGAAAGCACAAAACTTAAACCGTGCGGGTTAAACCTCCATCATATTTCAGTAAACAATAACAGTCTACCATTGAGTCAACAACAAACTTGTACATATAAATTGTAAAAATGTTATATATAATAATATATATTTAATAAATAACGGATTGAAATCATCGGTATCGGTTCCAAGACAGTTTTTGAAATATGTGAACAGTAACCGAATCGGGAGGTCCTCCGTTCCAATCCCGAACCGGCCATGTCTGGGCTTGTGTACATGAACTACTCTCAAACTCTCTCTTTCTATACATACCTACGAAAACCGGATCCTCTCCACCTCTGACATGCATCGACTATGTTCAGTTTCTCAGCTCGTGGCTTTCACTGAGCTGAACACAAACAGAGCTCAACTCATTAAAAAGGTGAGCTGTTGACGAGAAGTTCTTCTAGTTAACTCCTTCACTCATGTAAACCTTCTCTGTACTACTTGTTGCTCAACTTTGGGATTTGAAGGAGACTGGTGCAATCGGGTCTCCATCACAAGACAATCCAGGATCCATATCCAACTCAGCAACACACAACCAGGTATAGATCTGAATCTAGTTAAGCAATACTGAATTTAGTCACTAGTGTTCATTGGATGAGGACTATTGCAATTCCAAAATGGTGGCGTTCTTCATCGAATCGTAGCCACCCAATATAATGTATCTGGTTCAGTAGGACTCTACCCAAGTCCAACCATTCAAATGTACAGAGCCAAGGTTCCCGAACCCGAATCTCACGAATCAGTATGACTACTACAACTACAACTAAGCCTTTTCTCATACTAGACGGGGTCGGCTACATGGATTCTTTGTTTCCACAGAGCCCTATCATGCGTCATGTTAGCAGTTAACTCGCAATAAGCTAACGAATCAGTATGACACGAAGAAAAATCATTTTTATGCATTTTTTTTGTTTAAGGGAATTGAACTTGTGAGCGTTTTTAAACCATGTCGAACATAATCGACCTATAAGTTATTCACAGGACAGGGTGCTCTAGTGCAGAGAATCATGGGGTTGACATTATTGGTTTAACAGACCCAGTAGTTTCAACCGGAACCGAACTTAAACCAACCAAACGGCCTAAAACCCGAAACCACCCATTCGGTTCTAGTTACACTTTCCATAAAATCAAAACCGACAATTCCAAACCGTTGGTTTCATATTTTTTTAATAATTTTCCACTTTCGAGCGATTTAAGTCTCAAACCAGAACCAAAACTGATGCATATTGAAACCGATACAATCCCAACTCGGTTCCAGTTCCTGGTTCCGGAACAACGAGAAACTCAGGGTACCGAAACATGCCAATATATAAGTTTTGATTATATATTATTTTAAATAATTGATAATATCTCATATAACTAAATGAAAAAACTCGGGTTTTGTAATAATCACAAATAGAGTAATTATTGGTCAAACCTTTGATAGAGCACAAAGTATCGCTAACTTTCATCTTTTATATGAAAAAACAAATTCAACATAGATTGGAGTGTCACAGACAGGAAACTGGGCGTCTATGTCCACCGGCGGGTGTGGCAGCGCCGGCCATGGACATACAATATACGAAGAACTCATTTCCTGAAACCAGCAGCTCACAAAATGCTTATTTTGGTTCAGATGTGCAAGGCTAATACAGTGCACTATGCACAAAATATGAACAAATAAAGAATCTTCCTACACCAGAGAAGGAGTCCAGGCTTTCACCATATAGATAAGGATACAAGTTTCGTATGTAGAGGAGTAGAAGGAGTATACAACTCATATAAACAGAATCATCTACCAATATCAGTATCCTTTTTCAGCACCAGTTTCCCTGTCTTGCTTCCTCCTCTGTTGATTCCACAGCATGTGGAATATCCAAGATCACAGCTCGCTCCAGTGGAAGAAATGCAGAAAACATGCATTACATTCCTATGAATATGAAAAGTTGGTATTTAACCTACATAGGTAACTTCATTTAATGAAAATATGTTTCTATTTGGTATTTCTAATGATCAATGGGAACTTAATAGTATTTATTAACCTAACATTTCTGACCAGTTTAGTGGCCCAAAAATGCCCTTTAAAAATTATCAAGCCATTATCCATCAATTACAAATTGAGCAATCAGAACTTTGAGAGCGAAGAGGAAAGATCCCCCAAGGGCTTCAGTCCTCATGCAGAATCTTTCTTCAGTGAACAACAAGCATTTCCAGCTCTCAAATATACCATTTCAGAACTTCTCTGAACAATTCAAAGGTCAAATAATTGCAATAATTTTCAAAGCTTTAAGCACATATCAAGTAGTTCGAAATTTTCATATTGGATTAGTCCAAAATTCTGAAGAAAAACTTAAATTTATAATAAAATCTAATGAAACACCCATGTGAAACACCTTGTTATGGATTCAAACATTAACCTAAACCTTCTCAAAACTAAAAGGCTAGAGTTGTGGTACCAGAGCTATATAGAGAACCACCCACAACCCTGTCACCGATATGGATCGTCAGAATCAAAGATTAAGATTGACTCTGCATTGATTCTCTATTTAAGCTCATGTCATATTTGAACTGCAATGCAGTTAAAGAATCATACAATTCCTCATGGTTCAATTATGATAAGGATCCTCTGAAAACCATTCCTTCCTTCATCAAGTAAAAATGTGTAAGGATACGCCTGGACTTTGACCTTCCTTCAAAGCCAACCCATTTTCCATCTTGAAACTCTAGTAAATGATTCCTAATAACTATACTAGTGTAATTACATATACAAACACACTTCATTCGTTTGAATATTTTATTCCAAGTTTCCATGTGTCAAGCTGCTGGTGAAAGTAAGAACTACCATGACATGGTTATTTTCCTGCCCAAAAGAGTACCATCTTTTTGAGACATGCACATCCAATATGCAAATCATGTTTGTAATATTTGAGTTCTTCATGGTCTGTAAATCAGTTTGGGCATAAAGTAAAAATAAAGTATGAATTACTCCAATTCTGCTCTTTTAACTCAACTAACGTAAATGCCAATGAACCCTCTAGTCTTCTCTCCACAAAACAAAAGATGAAGTTCTGTCGACATGTATTCCCCAAGTTCACACTGTAATACGTGATTCTTCCTCAATGTCATAAATATTCAAAGCATCACACACACGAAGTAATTTGCTGCTTGAAAAGTAAGGTTTCCGAGGTAAACATTTCGATTGACTAACAGTATTAGGTTCCTATCTTTGTCATCTAATTTGCTGATATATAACTCAACAGGTCAAGATATTACCTCGGTCTGCCACCACTATGGTTCTCTGCTCCGGATCGCCGTGAGGCATCTTGAAGGCAGTGCATAATATGCGCTCTCTGGATCTGAAATGAGCTCCTCATGAGTTCCACTCTCTTCAATGTTCACCTCTTGAACCACTGCAATTATGTCTGCATTCCTAATGGTTGATAACCTATGCGCAACCCCCACAGTGGTTTTTCCAACCATCACTCTGTCTAATGCTTCTTGTACACTTCTCTTAGACTCTGCATCCAGTGCACTCGTTGCTTCATCGAGCAAAAGAATGGAAGGATTTTTCAAAATAGCCCTTGCTATCGCGATTCTTTGTTTTTGTCCACCAGACAATTGAGTTCCTCTCTCTCCAACCTGTGGAAGAAATTCATCACCCAGCAACAACAACAACAACAACTAAGCCTTTTCCCATACTAGACGGGGTCGGCTACATGGATTCTTTGTTTCCACACATCCCTATCGTGTGCCATGTTAGCAGTTAACTCACAATAAGCTAGACATTCTTTATTGTTTCTTTCCAACACTTTTGTGGTCATCCTCTACCTCTTTTAATACTTTCTAAATTTAGTTTTTCATACCTTCACATCTTTTGTACATGGTAATGATTAATTGCCCAACACTCAAAATCATAAAATATGGCAGGCCTAACTGCTGCTCTATAATATTTACCTTTTAACTTTAATGGTATCTTCTTATCACAAAGAATACCTGATGCTCCTCTCCATTTTAACCAATCAGCATTTATTCTATGCGTAACATCTCCATCAATTCTTTTTGGGGGATGCAATTTTAATTTCTATGTCCTCTGAAGTAACCAAATGATCAAACTTATAATCCATATATTCTGTCTTTATTAGTCGGAGGCCTTTACTTTCTAATGTTTCTCTCCATAGTTCCAATTTTCTATTAACTTTTTCCTTAGACTCCTCCACTAACACAATGTCATCTACAAATAACATACACCAAGGTACTTCATCTTGAATATGTTTTATTAACTCATCAATCACCACTATAAATAAGTATATAAATAAGTATGGACTTAAAGTTGATCCTTGATGTAACCCAATATTAACTTCAAAGAAGTCTGTCATTCCTTCATGAGTTCTCACACATGTTTTTGTACAATCATACATGTCTCTTATAAGGTTAATGTACGTCAATGGGATACCTCTTTTTTCTAAAGTTCTCCAAAGAACCTCCCTCGGTATCTTATCATAAGCTTTTGAAGGTTTTTCTTTTTTGCTCTAAAATGTTCATAAGACATCTCAAAAGGTGAATCGCTTCAATCGTAGATTTGCCTGGCATGAATCCAATTTGGTTTTTTGTTGTACTTGATACTTGTCTTAACCTACGTTTGATAATTCTTTCCCACAATTTCATAGTATGGCTCGTTAAGTTGATACCTCCATAATTCTCACAATTTTGAATGTCTCTCTTGTTCTTATATAGGGGTATAAGTGTACTCGCTCTTTATTTCTCGGGCCTCTTTTGGTTTCTCCATAATTCATTAAATAGTCTTGTGAGCGAAGTGATTCATGTCTCTCTTAGGAATTTTCAAACTTCTATAGGAATATTGTCTGGTTCTACCGATTTACCACCCTTCATATGTTTAAGAGCCTCTTTGACTTTATTCTTTTGAATATATCTGTAAAAATTATGGTTTATATACTTTTCTAATTTGACTAACTCTCCTAAGTTAATGCTAACATCTTTATTTTCATTAAAAACTTATAAAAATAGTTTTTATATCTATTTTTTCAATCATCATTTGCTACTAGAGTTTTCTCATCCTCCTCTTTGATGCACCTAACAAAATTAAGATCATTAGTTTTTTTTATCTTTAGCCCTAGCTATCTTAAAAATATCTCTTTCACTCTCTTTTGAGTTGAGTTTTTTATATAAATTATTTCAAAATTTTGCTTTTCCTTTACTTACGATCTTTTTCGCTTCTTTCTTTGCTTTCTTATAAGCTTCTAAAGTTTCACTAGTTTTCTTAGTATAATGTAATTTATAACATGCCCTCTTTGCCTTGATTTTATTTTACATTACTTCACTCTACCACCAAGCTTCTTTTTGTACCGGTACACCTCCCTTAGATACACCTAACACGTCTTTCGCCACTTTCCTAATATGTATAGTCATATTGTTCTACATATCACAGGGTGTACCAGTATAATTCCAAAGATCTCCTTGAAGGACTTTCTGTTTAAATATATTTTCTTTCCCGCTTTTGAGGTTCCACCATTTAGTCCTAATAGCTTGATGCACTCTTTTCTTTTTTGTCCATTTTTTTATTTGTAAATCCATAACTAAAAGTCGATGTTGGGTGGTTAAGCTTGGAATTACCTTGCAATCTTTACAACAAGCTCCTATCTTTTTTCTAAAAATAAAGTAATCAATTTATGTTTGTGATAAGCCACTCTTATAAGTAATTAAATGTTCTCGTTTTTTGAAGATTGTATTGACTATAAAGAGATCAAGAAATTCATCACCCACCAATGAAAATTAATGATCCCTACTTTTCCCCTGATTTACTGTCAATGCTTATATATCTTGACGATATATAAGCATTGACATTAAATTAGACAATCACCATGGTGTTAGCGCTGTTATGTCTTATGAAGGGTATTAACTATATATTTACAATCATATGTTGTTTTGGTGATGTGAAGAAATTGTTTAGATAAGTAGTACCTGTGTTTCATAATGATCCGGCAGGTTGTTGATGAAAGATATGGCCTCTGAGAGCTGGACAGAGCTTGTGATCTTTTCCATGGTTGCGTCGTCCTTACCATACTAGATATTCTCCCTAATGCTAGTTGCAAACAATGCTGGCTCCTGACTCACCAGGCCAATCTGTCGCCTGAGACACTTCAAGTCCACTTTCTTAATGTTATGATTGTCTAGTAGGATTCTCCCCAACGTCGGTTCATAGAACTATTCAATGAGAGATATGATAGTGCTCTTGCCTGACCCACTTCCGCCGACGAGGGCGATGATCTTTCCGGCCGGTATGTCGAAACTGAGCTTGTTGAAGATGACTACATCAGGACGGGAGGGATAAGTGAAGCTTTCGTTCTGCAATTGGATGTGACCTACTACTTTTTCTAGTCTTCCCCCAGTGTTTTCACAAGCTTTGCTAGCAGTATTTCTCTCAATCATCTGGAATATGGGATATGCAGCTGCTCTTGCTCTTACAAAGGCAGAGAGATATCAGGTGCAGCTTGTCCTAGCGATCTGCATAAATATCATGAAATTGGTACATATCCATCTGTAAAAGTAAGCAAAATTTCTCCGCCAAAACTGATGGTGCCTTTATAACAGAAGATGCCAGACTTTCATGGAGTATACAATGTGTGTGTGCAGTAGAATGAGGGCAGTTCTCACAGGCCACTGATAACGACGTTGAGCATGGTTGTGAAGGCATCACCGCCGTTAGCAATATTCTTGTGAACAACGATGCTAGTGTACCACACAAGAAGCGCCATGAGAGGAACAGCACGCAGTGCATTGAGCCAAGACCCATCCCTTTAGCCAACCCTCGCTCTTTTGCCATACTTGTCTCTTCCAAAGCACTTCGATAGGATTGCACCGCTTTCTCCTCCCCAACGAATGCGTGCAGTTTCCTTATGTTGCCAATTACCTTAACCATAATGAAAAATATTACACCATGATCTTGCAATTACGGATTTAGATGCAACGAGATTGACAACTAAAATTCCGCGAGATACAAACAGTATGACACGAAATGCCTTCAGTTCAAGTTCAACCAATGGATATATATATATATAAACAAATAGAAATGAAGTCCTTGGGAATATAAATAAAACTTTCATTACATTCTTATAAGGAAAGTATTAAATATTAAGATCATCAGTGATGAACAAATTGATAGAAATATTACATGTAAAATTAATGTAAGTTGATTGAAAAGAAGAGTTGCATTAGGTATTTTATTTGACTAAAAGATTCTAAGATAAATATTATAGAGTAGTAATTTCACTTGTTATCTTATATGTTTTTGAGTGTTGGACAATAAATCATCAATATGTATAAAAAATAATCGGGACATAAATGAAAATATTGTGATAGATGTATAGTCACAAGTAGTCATAAACAAATTTTGTAGTGACACTAATAGATGATAAAATAATTAGAAAAAATAGTTTAAAATATTAGGACACATGAAAAAGTGTCAAAGGAAACTTTGTTAAAAGGTGTTATTGGAGTGAAAAATGAAAAAGACTACAAAAGTGTTAGAAAGAAGTGATAAAGAATAATCTAGCCGTTAACCATTAGCATGATACACTAAAGTTCTATACAAATAAAGAATCCATATAGTCTACCCTATTTAGTATGAGAAAAGGCAAAGGGGTTGTTGTTGTACTTGTCTTATTCATGTACATGAAAAAGTGATCAAAGGAAACTTCGATAAAAAAGTGAACTTCGATAAAAAAGTGTTAATGAAGTGGAAAACGAAAAGACCACAAAAGTGTTATAAAGAAATAATAAAGAAATGTTGGGTTAACCATTAATGTGATACATGATGAAGTTCTATAGAAATGAAGAATCCATCTAGCCTACCCTATCTAGTAGGGGAAAGGGTAAAAGCTTGGTTGTTGTAGTTGTACTTGTCAAGAAAACTACCCAAAAAGTAAAAAATTACAAGGAATATATAGATTACAGGATCATTTCAGTTCCAGGTCAAAACCAGGTTGAGCTAGACCCAATCAGTTTTTTTGGGTCCATGTTGAAGACTCAGATATCAACCGGGTCAGCTTTGAGTTGGGGCCGAGTTGACTTGTCTATAACCCCATATAATGAAATCCACTATATATACATATGAGTCATTGGACCGTGTCATCACTTAGGCTGCTCACTCATGCCACTTTTGAGTGGTATGAGTGTACGTACTTTTTTAAAAATCTTTAAAATTATACTTATATCATCAAAAAGCAATGAGTGAACATGTCGGTAATGAGCAGAAACTGATTATATATATATATTGTGTGTGAGAGAGAGAGCGCATCCAAGGTAAAATCCAATTAAGCTTTTCTATTGTTTGATCGGTATCATATTTTTCACTTTTTAAATTCAAATTTTCATCATTCATCATTCCGATCAAATGGTAAAAATGTTTAAGCGGATTTAACGAGGAATGAATGTCTGCATTTACCATGTTCTATATATATATATGTGTGTGTGTGTGTGTAATACACATATATTAATTTATGTGTTTGTGGTTAGTTTGGGTGAAGTCGGGTCAACCTGGACCTGACCAACTCTTTTGTCCGTTCACTTCTGAATGATCTGAACCCAATTCAAGTAGCCTAACCACCCAAACTACACTGATTTTTCGTGTCAGATTCAGGTCGGGTCTAAAATTGCCACCCTTATTTCTGGGTATTCCTCTTACGGTTTCTTCATCTTGATGTTGGTTATGGCTAAGAAAATTAGAGGGAATGCTTTCTCTAAAAATGCCGGTTTTCCTTTAGTTCGAACTCAAACCAGGCTGTAATCAAGCCGAGTTAAATATGAGCATAGGCAGCTCAACTTTGCTTGTTTTGGAAATGTACAAGTCCAATTGAAGCTTCATTCAATTGACCAAGCTCGAGCTGGGCTCGGGCTATATCTGAACTCGAACTCCGCTAGTAAGGCTCGTTCCCTTTTCGTTTTAATTTCTCTTAGAAATATTTTATGACATGAATATAGAATCTTAGGATTGGGCTTGAGCCTTCTACTTAATATGAGAAAATTCCCAAGCATAATATATGCTGGAGCCACATATTAATGAATTTTCTTAATACAGGGATTTATACTTTCATATATAAGTATGTATGAAGAAGTTCAATTAGCCCCTGGATCATCTCGATCCTGAGTTTTGGTGAGCTAAAATTCAACTCTCTCACATGTCAAGTCCGACTCAAGCTCGGCTCAAGCTTGCGACGACCGAGTCAAGTTCAAGGGGTGGATCTTTAGTAGGTTTTAAGCAGCCCGGCTCGCTTGCACCCGTAGAAGATGCAGAGCAGCACGCAGAGCATTAGCTCGAACGGCAGGACGCTCTAGCACCATTGCTACTCGTAGGGAGTTCGACACTCACAGAGTGCATGTGTGGCTATGTGTGTGTGTTAGGCTTTGGCCTCCTCTTGTAACAAAAAAAAAACAAAATAAAAAATCTTAGAGATCAAGGCCTCCTTCATGTTGATTGCACCTCTATCCAAGATCAAGGCCTCGTTCATGTTCGAGTTAGAGCTAATTGCACCTCTATCCAATTTTTCAGCCCATCTCATTAGCATGCTCTTGTAATAACATAAGCTAGTATCTACTAGCGCATCTCCATCCAAGAGCAAATTTTGATGCTTGCATCTCGACATATCCGGTTCCAGTTCTCTTTCCTGAAATTGGGACTGGGTTTGTCTGGTTTTGAGTCTTAGACCTCTTGGAACCGAAAAAATCGTTAAAGAATTGAAATTTAAAAAGAATTAAAAAAATATGGACCTATCGTTTCAGGTCTTGTTTAACCAGTTTTTAGTCAGATTTGGCTCCGGTTTGATCCGCCAACTGGTTCCGAATCGGCTATGTCTACTTGGTATCTCCTTTTAGTCTCTGTTTCAGAACCGCCGGCCGGTTTGAACCCCTGGAACCCCGACAAGTTATTAAAGTAAATTTTCTCTCAAAACATTAAATATTATTAAAAATGGGTTCTCACCTACAACGTCGGTCGATGAGCTAATGCATCTTTTGTAGAACACTTCAAAACAGCTGCCAATACTGGTTTCATGCCTTTGTGTTCCCACATACATAGCACTGTCCTTCAAATCATCAGTCAAGTATAAATCTCCCCCAGGACACAAGAAGCAGAAAGTTGTATAATTGTGTTAACTAAATTCCATGACCATCGATAGGGATGGCATTGATCCAATCCGATCAACCCTGTCGGTCAGGTTGGCGAATACCCGAACCAAAACTGATCGAGTCGGGTATGGGGATAAGATGCCCTGCTCCATAACCCTATATTTGCTCCGACCTCTAAAATATTTGGTCTCTCTCTCTCTCTCTCTCTCTATATATATATATATATATATATATATATATATATATACACACAAAAAAAACACATACAAACACTATATATATATATATATATACACAAAAAAAAAACACATACAAACATATATATATATATATATATATATATATATATATATATATATATATATATATATATATATATATATATATATATATATATATATCACAAAACACACATATATATATAACTCATTTTTCCCTATGCTTGTTAGGGAAAAGAGAACCTGAACCCGTATCTGCCCCAACCCTAATAACACAAAGAAACGCTTGGTTTGGGCTCGAGATTGAGCTCGATCTAGCTTCCATATTCTCTGTTGAACTCAAGATCGAGCTTCGTTCCAACACTTGAGCTCGCCTAGTTTCAGCTCAGTGCCACCAAGATTGACTTAATTAATCTTTGTCTCAAGATAAAGCTAATTGACATCAAATCCAATTGAGCTCGACTAAGATCGTGAATCAACATATACCAGGCTCTTCTCTCTCTCTCTCTCTCTCTATATATATATATATATATATATATATATATATATGTGTGTGTGTGTGTGTGTGTGTGTGTGTGTGTGTGTGTGTGTGTGTGCACGTGCATGTGTTGGTTCATGTCTTGTCAACCTACTGTAGATCTGAGCCCGTAATGGCTGACCTGAACTCGACCTCTTGACTCGATTTCCCGGCCTTACTTGGTCCATGGAAGAATTCCCAAGTACATGCTTATAAGTGGGTCAGCCTTTGACCATACTGCATGAAAATGTTGATGAAGTTTGGTGCACTGGTTTGGTTAAGCCCAACTTAGGCCCTCTAATTTTCCAATGATTTTAAATTGGATTTATAGATTTTTCATGGATTTGAATCTTTTTGGTTCATATGCAACTTGATTTGATTCGGCCAATTCTTTGGATCTTTTGGGATCACCAATGAATTTGAAAACCAACGATCAAGATTGCTGCCCCAACAGAAGGCATCATACTTGTTTCATTTTGGCCACCATACTGTGCAACGGCCAAATTAAACTCAGGCGGCTTGAAATTGGCAATCACTCAATTGAAAAAGAGAAAATAAGGATCACAAAGAGCAATAGCTTACCTGTAGAGGGTCGACTCACAAGACAGCCTAAAACTGAAAAAAATTGAGGCCTAAAACTGTTATATGTTGCAAGCGTTGAACAAATTTTGTGATTCACAAAAGTGATAGTGTAATACTATAACAAATAAAAGTTAGTGACATGTACCGAGTATTAGCTCAATGACAGGGCACTCCAGAGCCATTGATGCTGGTGGGGAGTTTGACTCTCAGAGGCTACATCTGTGGGTGTGAGTGTTAGGTTTCAGCCTCCTCTTATGACAAAAAAAAGTTATGAACCTAAGCTAAAATACTCGACATACTGCCGTCTTCGGCCTCCCTATGTATCAAAAGAAAAGAAGATATAAAGAAATTTAACAAACACCCAAAACTACTCATGTGTTTGATTCATGATGCTAGATTCTAGCAATGGAATTGTAGGCCTGAACCCAAATAGGCTTGTGATCATGGTTTCTTATGTACTTAATTTGCAAGTGAAGCGCTTAATTTTTCATGCGAAGTAGGATATCAATACAAGAGAAGAAGGCACTTGGATTTCGAGCAAAACCCATAAGTCTAGTTCGTATGACCTACCTTTCCTTGCGTCTACGTCTTTTACTCATCCGTTTTACGAATTTATCTCTGAGTCATTTCATGGCACAACGAACACCGAGTTCTATGAAACATTAGTTGTGATCTTGAAACAATCGTGAATCAAACACATCCTAAAAGTTTTAGAAGTTTTAGCCTGAAATCTCTGCTACTTATACCTAAAGGATATATAGGTCATATATATGACAAATCTTAGAGGATTCATCAGAAGGTTATGTACAAAGAGAACCCCTGCATCTCTCATCTGATTCCTTCCCTTCCTTCTCTGTGAAAGAGCACAAAGAGATGCTTCTAAACAACGAAAAACCTTTTACTTGGAGGACACGTGCAGGCTATGAGTCGCCAACCGAGATGGCTCGCCCGGCTCGTCCCAACGGCGACGGCGAGATCCGCCGCGAAAGCCCCCTGCTCCAAACCCCTTGCCCGTGGCTGATGTCCGCAGTTCCTCGCGAGGATCGCTGGTCGACGTCGGCAATCTCATCCTCCTCCTTGATTCTTCTTACTTGGTTGTGAATTGCCGGAGACTCCACCTTGCTCCCTTCTTCTCCGTTCTCCCTCTTCTCCATTCTCTCTCTCTCTCTCTCTCTCTCTCTCTCTCTCTCTCTCTCTCTCTCTCTTTCCTTTGCGTCGATTGGTAAACAGGCCAGAGACACAATGCAATTTACGTTTCTCATCCCTCCTTATATGGTTGGTTTAGAGAGAGAGGGCACGAGTTAGTTGTGATCTCACGTTAGCGGTGAGCTCAGGGAAGGTGCGTGTGCAGTGCAAGAAACGGTCGCTTCGCAAACAAGACGACGTCTTGGGTGCGTTGGTGGGTTGTTGGAGCTCAAGCATTGAACGGATCCTCCAGACTTGGCCCTCGATATTCCCACTATTTCAATAGCGCCACTACCTAATTCTGTATAAGAATAAATATATATGCAATTCTTTGTTTTTTAATTGGCAAGTTGGAGGTTAGGTTATTTGAGACGTATTTGGTACAATATAATGGAAAGGGACCATTTTGAGCATGAAGAGCAATAGGTCACCTGGCTATCGGGTTGAACTTACAACTTAAAGGTCATGAATTCGATACCTGGGTCGCTTTGGCCTTCCAACCATACCTCAAACAAGAAAGAAAATGAACAATTTGAGATGGCAAACATTATCAATGCCCCTTGTCATGGCTTCAAGAGTTGGTTTCTCTCTTAGTTCTTGATGTATACTTGCCACGGGAAATGTTAGCCGGTCGATATCTCATATACTGTTCGTTATGCTTCAAGGTTCGAGATGGACATGAGACCGATAACTCTAGTATCGAATATGGATATATTTGCTGCACTATTTTGTATGAGATATACGATATACAGGGGACCGTAGCATTGAGCGTACATGGTCGAGCTGGTTTACGGAACTGATTCGTGTTGCAATTGAACTTGCATTGGGTGGCCTAGTGTGCTTTGTGTTATTATAATAGATCTAGTAGGATCCATATCCAAGTCTGGCATTGGTGACAATACTTGGCTTCATATAAGTCAGGCTTACAAAGACTGAACCATACAAAACGGATCTATCACTTGGGATCAAACTCAGACCCTAGCTGGTTCGGTATTCGGGTATGGGCCAGCAGCAACACGGTAAGGCCACGCCACAAGGATTAAAACGTCGATGGATGGTATTTTCGAGATAATTTGTCTTGTCAGGGATCTTTTCGTGAGGAGGACACCCGATCGCCAGCGTGGACTCTATTTTTCCGTTAGGCGTTTGTCAGTTGGGGTCGGTCGCAAAATCATGTCCGTGGAGTCACGCAGAAGCTTCCGGATTATAGACACGTGGCGTAGCCTTATCCTTCGTTGAATTGTCGAGTCTGACCCTTTTCATATCCAGAATGACCTACGTGTCCCTTTTCCTCGTCGATCATCCCTCCCGGTTCTCTCAGCCGAAGCGCTGACGCTAAATTAATAAAAATAACATGATCGTGAAAATGCAAAAAAGTAAATTTATCGATTATAAATATTGATATATTTGAGTTATATAATAATAATATTTACTTTTCCTATCATTTTGATTAGACATGCCCAGTTCCGAGTAAAGCAAAATCGACCATTCAAAATGTCTCGTTGAAGTCAGCAAAACCATCAATCCTAATTGAATTGGGTTCCACTTGCATCCCGTTATTCTTCATAATCGTCCTTTTTAGTGACGGTGTTAGACCAAAAATTTGAAGAATTTGAAAAGGTGCTTATAAGGTGGGACCAAAACCGGTGGTTGAATTGCAAGTGTTTCTATATGACAAAAACTATAATAGAATTGGGTTTCATTTGGATCCGGTTCATAATGATCGGTTCGAGTAATGGTTTTAAAAAAATTAAAAAATAAAAAAGTAAAAGATTTCGAGAAATTTATACAATTAAAGTAAGAGGTTAGAAATCTAGATATTGATTCTATGGGAGGAAGAACACGAATCGAGAGAGATCCTGGTTCGGTTATAGCTATTGGTGGAATTAAGCGGGTTTCGGTTTCAGTCAGTTTTGAACCAGATATTTGTTCAGTTGGAATTGTGGGTCCGGTTTTGAACTGGTCATGTTGGCTTAATAATATAATATAAGAGTTAACTAATTAAAATTTGAGATTATTTCAAATCCGGAAAATGGACGATATTTTATTGGCTACAGGATATTCTTGACGCGATTTTGGCATTCAATGGGATGGTGAGTGAGGTCTCTAATATGGGTCAGCTTTGGGATTTTTACCGGTCAATGTTCTTTTGGAGAATGGTAGGCCTAGAAGCACCTTTAGAGGCGGGTTTGGATTAAAGTAGTGGGTCTTAATTCAAATCCAGAACCCAGTTATAATTCAATATTTAGTTCGGATCCAATTCTTAGTCTATCATCTGCCCAATTTAACTTGTCAAATATTTCAGTGGCAAATTTGAAAAATCTTTTAGGTTGCGGTATATAACCCATGGTTAACCCGCGGATTCATCCAAAGGTTAAAAAAAATGTTTTAAGGTGGCACGAACTATGCAATATAGACCATGCTTCCAACCGTAGCCTATACACATTTTGAATTTTAGGTGAGCAATATAAAAGAAATACAAAAGAATAGTGTCTTATCTTTTTGTCTTATCCTTTGTCTTATATGTATTCAAATGGAGACCAATCGAGTTGAACATGGTCTCTTTGAATAAAACCTAATATGTCGACCTCAGTTGTGTTTTATGATATCTAGGTGTAGACCGAGTCCAAGATGGTTGGCAAATGGTTCAGAGGGCGGGCTAGGCAATGGGTTCGAAGTAGAGGTTTTTGAAGTCAAATAACAAGAGGCTTATATAATAAAAAAAGCTAGAAAAAAGACCCAGTCATAATAAATAGGTGTCCTTTTGGGTATACCAATCTATGTATAACTCTTGACACTCGTATGACTATAATGTTGGGATTTCAAAATGTTGAAACTCAAAACAATGTGAGTGTTGAGCTTCTCATGTCACATCGTGTGACTCGTACTGTATCTTATATGTGTATGACTTCGTAGTCCTATTTCTAACTAAATGTCTTATTGGCGTTACCGAGATGCCTTGACAACCACTAAACTAACGAACCACGCAATCTAACATGTAAGGCTCCCCATGTAGGTATTTTGCAGAATTGTATGCGTGTCAATCAATCTAGATTACACAACATAGCAAATAAAAATATAACATATGAATATAAAACATTCAAAATATATGAGCTATACTCATCAAGTCTAACTGCCTACGATATTGAGTTAGCCGATCAACAAGAGATTTATGTGATGGGTCATTATTAATACCGAAGAAATAGGTCCACGTGTTATTCGGGTAAGAGCTTCATGAAAACACAGTGGCACTTGTTAATTTATGTTAAAAATGTGTGTGTGTGTGTGTGTGTGTGTGTGTGTGTGATTGATGCACATGCACACTTGCAAGGCCCAAAAAAAAAAATTAGTGAGGGATCATACTTCCAGTTTTAGGTTGTGTTTGCATCGTGTCATTTCGTGTGTGCATTAAAAACAAGTAAACCTGAACACAGTCCGATCTTTCGTGTTACTTTTGATTGATTCGAAAATGGACTTTCTGGGTTACATCCATGCTGGAATTTTAAATTGAATCAATCATATGCTGCCAGTAGTTTCGTGTTTCAGGTCATATCCTTGTCGTGCCATCTCTTGTTCACGTAAGAAACAGATCAAGCCAAACATTCTATGATTTTTTTCGTGTTACTCTCGGTGAACATTATCGTGGACTTTTCGATCTTGTTGGAATCAAGCTTTCGTGTCATGTCTTACATTTCCAGTCTTATGAAATACATGTGATAATTGACATCATTAAGAGGATGGATTTTACTTTATTTTCTTATCTTTCCAAACGAGATTTATATTATCTATTCTTAGCTTTTTACAACATTTCAAAATATATTTATATATACATCGTATGCAACAAAAGCCTAATATGCTTGTCGTGTTATAACTTACCATACCCTTCAAATTCTCAACCTTCAATCTCAAGAGAAAGACAATTGAGATTTTTAGGGACATGCAAACATAGCAATCATATTAGATTTAATATATATATTTCAACCTTCAAAATACTCCTTTATGTTTCAAAATCATCTTTCGCTAGTCAAAACTATTACTGTCACTATTTAAAAAAATTAAATATTTATATATAAGTGGTTTTACATTTTTAAAGTAGTTTTGGTGGTGACTATAATAGTTTTGACCAGTTAAAGGTAGTTTTAAAGAAAGAATAGTGAAAGGTGTTGGAGGACCACTGCCAATGGTTGAAGGGGATTTTCGAACACCATACCCAATTGAGCATGGATCAATCTCTATATATACACACACACATATATAGGAAAATTCAGAATTATTGTACCATTTTCTAGTGGTGTACCAACGCACCAAAGTTATTTTTAATAAGAAAAAAAGTTTGAATCTCAAAACTATATATACATACTTTTGCTTTTTACATTTAAATGTGAACAATCATATTGTCCAAATTTGGTGCATTGGTGTACCATTCATACATGGTGTACCAAATATGGTCTCCTCATCTCTCTCTCTCTCTCTCTCTCTCTCTCTCTCTCTCTATATATATATATATATATATATATATATATATATATATATATATATATATATATATAGAGAGAGAGAGAGAGAGAGAGAGAGAGAGAGAGAGAGAGAGAGAGAGAGAGAGAGAAATACACTAACATACTTAGGTGTTAACAAATCTCAATTGTCTATCTTTGATTATAGATGATTGAAATTTGAATTTAAAAAGCAAAAACTATATGTATGCTTTTTGCATGTGCACTTTATTCATATGAACACTTTTTAATAAATTAAAATTTCAACTATCTATTATCAAAGATAAATGGTTGAGATTTGTTTGTATTTGTTAGTGTCTAAGTGTGCTAGGCATGTTCTCCCTTTCTTTATATATACATCTAAAACGTTTGATCTTTTAAATAAACGGTTGAAGTGAAAAAGTAAAAAAACATTTTGCACATGATGCTTTAAATGCAAAGTACAAAAATATACAAATACTTTTAATTCAAATATTTACTGTTGATCATACTAATCAAATCTCATGCTTGATTGTTATTTTTTGGGAGCATGAATATTATAACTTTATCTTACAATTTTTTTAAAAATCTTTAAAACTTTTTAAATTACAATTATGCTACCGAAAAACAATGAGTGAGTATACTAATAGCGGGCATGATCTAATTATGTGTGTGTGTGTGCATGCATGTGAAGAGATGATAGGTAAAAGGATTTATACATGAGGATTAGGAGGGAAAGTCCAAAAGCAAGCGAACCAAGACGCTCTATTATTACATCAAGAAGATTTGCTTGTCTGCCAACCTTTTACAATGAGATATCAACCTATTTAATAATTAGGCTAGCGCCTTTTGTTTTAGTTTACTTCGAGAAGCCTTCCTGGAAAAGGAACTGTGCCTAGTCCGTGTCAGGGAGGGTCGAAGTTGGGACCTTTGTTTTCTGGCACCCTCCCTACCACAAGGACCACCTTCCTGGCAGCTGACCTATCCATTTGGAATCATCAATATTAAAAAGGTTTAGGACAGTGACAAAATGTGGAATATATTAATGAGTAAAACGAAAATAATCATTTGATTTAACATTTAGAGGTCTAACAATTGAGTTTTTTCTTTTGAAAAATACATTTTTTTTCAAGAGTAATAAATTTGTGTGTGTATAAGTCTGCTTTTTATCCAAATATCTTTTATATTTTATATTTTAAGGTTTTTCTTCACATTCTTTTCTTTTTTCATGGTTTCTAATAGACATAACCGGCTCGGAACTGGCTCGACAGTTTGAATCGGAATCACAGCACCTATAGAACCGAAGACCTCCAATTTAGTTAAAGTCCATGGTCCCTGAAAACCGACCCGAAATCAGAACCAACGGTTTCAAACCGTCACTGGTTTAAATATTTTTTCCAAAACCCCCTATCACAATCTCAATGGTAGGGATCCTAATCGACACACCTGTGAAACGTTACCCCGAGGCTGGCGTCCTTCGACCGTCCCTTCCCTCACACCGTCCTGAGCTAGTAAAACAAAGAATCCATGTAAAAAGCCGACTCCATCTAGTATGGGAAAAGGCTTAGTGGTTGTTGTTGTTGGTACTAAAGGAATGAAATTAACCTTTTGCGTAGGTTCAACTAGTGTTTGATATTAGGTACCAAGAAGTCCCCTCTATTGAATTCTTTGGAAAAGAAAGGACCACGAAAAACAGTAGAAAGTGATGACATAAGGCCAGCAAATGCACCAATTCTTTATATTAGGAAAGATGACCTGCAGATTCCAGACCATGTCCTGGCACAGAGGTGCAATAGCAAAGGCAGAGGAAGTGTCTATAACGCTATTTTGGGTATTTGTTGCCATTTTTGTAAGTCTTGCTCCTTCTTTCTTATAATTGCTTCTGTTTCTTCCTGCACTTCCACAAGTACAGTCATTGTATTTTATAGGCCGTACCATGTGCCATAAGTTGATTATATCAGTTGGTTTTGGTGATCTTAATTAGGAAAATGATGGTGAATGAAGCCCTCATTCACCAACATGTTATAGTCCTACTGATTGAATCAGGTAAGGTTGTAGGATCTGCTGCTGAGGATAAAGGTCAACATGGAGAGATTTTCGTTATGCTAGGCAGCTTGGGCAGAATCATTGAACATAAAAGTTCGGACTGATCTTATTTTTACAAATAATGATATTCAAATGCAGCGCTTTTACAGTTTCTCTCCAATTTAGAGGCATATTTCTTTAAATAGTGAGGGGCCATATTATGATTTGACAAAATTTTTGCAGGCAAAAGAAGTTATGTGGAGAAGATGATTGCAACGATGTGGAAAATGGGATGTAGAGCAACCTTGTTTAGGTTACTTACATGCACTGCACATCATGAAAATGAGCTTGATACACCTTACCTCTGAAGAGTTATTTCATCTTACCCTGAGGGGTTTCAGTTTTGAAAGCCCCATTGCGCAACCATGTTTTGTTCCAATTGGGTAACCGTACTTCCTTAGAATCACAATGTATTTGATTACATATCTTTGAACACATGGGTAACCGTCCATGACCTATGATCAAGATTCTCCAAATTTCAATTGGAATGAGAATGGTGTTTTCAATCGCCTAAAGCATCTATTCCAAAATGGAAAATCACTGAGATTTTTCATTGGATGTCATTCAACACCCATTCAAATTGAGTATGTTTTCTGTCACAGTGATGTTTTGAGAAGCTAAGGTAGAAAAACATGGATCTGGCTGATTACTTATTTCTGCTTCTTATGTGTGGATTTTAATTGAATTGAAGCCCAGGAGATGGGATATGAATCGGTGGCACATTTTCTCATGGATGAGCTGAAAAGGAAGAACTTCAGACCAGCTTTAACTGCTTAAGGTAAAACCCGTTGATTCTCAACTAGTCTTTGACATGTAACTATGTTTCTCTATGCACTCTGTACTGACACACTGGATTTAGTTTGCGTCATGAACACATTGATATGATTGCTGATTATTTGGAATTACGTTTCACCGTGAAAATGAATACAAAACATTGTTAGTGTGGCAAGTTATTTTGTGTCTTGGCACATGAGAACAGAGTTGATAACTAGCTGACCCCGTCTAGTATGGGAAAAGGCTTAGTTGTTGTTGTTGTTGTACATGAGAACAGAGTTGATAACAAAAGTAAAACTTAGTATTTATTTGGTGCCCACTGCTAGTGTAAATATGATGCTAACTTAGCACATCTTGATGATTTTGGCTTTTATGCTTTTATATAATTGTTGACGTAGTTTATGTGAGATGGCACTTTATACTTGAACAACTTATTGTACAACTTACTATGTTTATTTGTCATATTATTGATTATATTATGCATTATTAGTGCAGTATATCAACAGGGTAAAGCATAAACAACCATGGTTTGAAACCGACGGTTTCGTTTATAATGGTTGGTATAATTTTTCCAAATTGAGAAGCAATTATATTTGCTTTCCTTTAGGTTGAGCCTAGAAAGGAACCAAACCTGACTACAAATATCATAAAGAAATCTCTCAAAAGTTAATGGTTGTTTAAGTTGAAGGTCATGTTTCAGAATCAAATATAACAAAACATGCGGCAGAACGAGACAATCGCTTACCTGGCTAGAGGGTCAACTCACTGGTTGAAGGTCATGAGCCCGATACCCCGGGTGTGCATCTGGCTTCAGCCCCTCCCTATTGTACTTCAAAATCTAATGGCACCCGTTCAAATACACACAACTTGTTCTCATGAAAATCATTGATTTCAACCAATTATGAAGTACTGCAATAATATATACAATTTAAGGGTGTTCCATATTATAAGAAATATAATAGTGTCAAGATATAAAAAAATCAATATTATCATTAATATGTTTATTTGTTCATTAATTTTCATTTAAACTCCTTTTCATTCTTTTTCCCACACCTTTGATTTTGTACAACAACTACTGAGCCTTTCTCATACAAGATGGGGTCGGCTACATGGATCCTTTGTTTCATATAGTCCTATCATGTGTCATGCTAGCATTTAACTCAATATAAACTACATCATTCTTTATAGTTTTTTTTCAATACTTTTATGGTTGTCCTCTTTCTCTTTTAACATTTTCACAATCAAGTTTTCATATTCTCTATAGGAGTGTCCTTTGGTCGTCTTTCTCTATGTCCAAACCATCTTAAACGATTTTCTCTCATTTTATCCTCTATTGGATCTACTTCTAATTGGTTTCTAATAACTTCATTTATGTATATGATCTTTTCTTATATGACCACTCATCCATCTCAACACCTTTGACTTTATAAACCTATCTAAATGATTTTATGTGCTTTTTCATGAGAAAATATTCTTAAAACTATTATTTCTTAAAACCATTATTTCTTAAATTTTACATCCACAAACACACTCAGGATCTTGGAAAGTATGACTTCCTGAAAAGAATCTTTCGAAGAGGAATCCCTGTGGATTTATGGCCTAATCTAGTTGACTTCGGTTTAATAGAATAAGATAGTTTAAGTGTCTTATCATTCATTCAGTTTAGTATTAACTTAGATATTTGCATGATGGCCAATGTGAAATTGAAAAACTCATGAACGATGATGTTTCCACATATTCTTGGGAATTCGAATATAATAATCCAGGTTATCTTGTAATAATTTGATGATGAGTTTTATGTTTAAAAATTATGGGGTTAAAGCTGTCCTCGCACTGATTTTCTACATCCATGAGATTCGAACTAGGGATGGCAATGTGGTGAGGCAGGGCAGGTTTTCACTCCAGCAGCACCCACCCAGCACTACAAACTTCTTTATACATCCCACTCCGCAGGTCTTGGGGATCAAACCCAGTACCCTCTTTGTTACAACCCGGCCTCGCCCCACCTCACTTTAACCTACAAAAGTGTTTTTAAAAGAAATCAGTTAATATTATATACCTAAAATAATACAATATCTTCTTTGTGGTATTTTATATTATTAAATTATAAGTTATTATATATAATATATATATACCCTACTCTACCCCGTCCCTCTTGCAGGTCTTTCCTCCCGTGCCCAGCCCTGCAGTGGGGTAGTTTTTTTTCCCTTGAGAATCCACCCCTTGTAGGAGTAGGGCGGGTGGGTACCCAGGGGTGAGTAAGAATTGCTATCCCTAACTCGAACTTTGCATAAGGGGAATAAGTGCCATAACCACTTGAACCAACGAACCGTTGGTTCAGAAAGCCTTTCATTGAAGGAGGTCATGAGTTCAATCCTTGGTCCTGCATGCAATGGTTTGCTTGCCAATTGTGTGAAGTTTGAAAAAGAAGAAGTGCATTCCTTTATGAATTGAAGTAGCTCACCTGGCTGGGGGATCAACTCACAAATTGGTCATGTGTTCGACACTCCGGGCACAGATATGCCTCCAGTCTCCCATTCTAGACCAAGAATGATTTAGCTTATATTGAGTTAAATGTTAGAATAGCACATGATCGAGTTCTATGAAAACAAAGAATTCATATAACTGACTCCATCTAATATGAAAAAAGTCTTAGTTGTTGGATAATATCCTGAACTGTCAGTATAAATTAAGACCATCAAATTTTCCTGTATATGCACCGAAAGATTTCATTTTTGTTATGCCATGAATTTCTTTCTTTTATATGATCGATCCAAATTCTTTGTTGTGATAGATCGGGCAAGATACCAACAAGGGAAATGATCTTGCTTTTGAAGTTAACTTGGAGAAATTGTAGATGCTAATTCTTTGGATCTCTTGTGCAAGATTTTCAGATTTATGTCAAATTCAAACATAATTTTAAATCATTTAGTAAATCCATATGATTGTGGCAAACCCCGTTTTCATCGGCGAGGTTAGACATATCCAGTTTTGGGTAGCCCAGAAACTCAAACTGCCGGTACCGAGATGTTTATGATTTGAGTTTGAAACCACTCAAAACCGATAAATTTAGTTAAACAAAATCAGAACTGGTGGTTTGGAATCGCATGTTCCGGTTTCGTAAAAGGTGAAACCAGAACCGAACCGGATGATCCTCGGTTTTGGGAACAGTTCCTCTTCTGGTTTCACTGATTTTGGAGTTCAGTCGGTTTCTGGCTCGGTTCGATTCTGGTTGGAACCGAACTGGATGGGGTCGCCTGCTCGTTATTGTCATGCACGGTCCGAGCAAGTTCATGTCAGTTGGATACCAAGAAAAAAAAAACTTGGGATGCCAATGGATTGGATATATCCGATGAATTCAATCCGATACTTGAGTATTATGTAGTCGGATTGGATATCTAGAGCCATGCTGATCATATTCAGATGGAAATCCAATATCCGTATCTAATTACCGGTTTATTAAAGTATACCTTTCATATTCATTTCCAATCTGAATGCTCTATCATCCATTCAGACCCATATCAAATCCAAACTTGATCTGTTTACATCCCAAGGATATCAAACCTTTCCGGTGAAATTTTACTTGAAACTAATATACAAAAATGCACAACATTGATACAAGGACAAATGGAAGTGTCCCAGAAGATGGTGATTCTTAAAGATGAAAATTTCAGACCCGATCCAACAACTCGGCATGGAAAGTCTGACCTTTGTCAAGGTTACATCATGCTGTTTGGGTTTGGATCAACCTTAGGTTCACATGGATCTGAACCCGAATACCCACTATACATATATATATATATATATATATATATATATATATATATATATATGTATATATATATATATGTATATATATATATATATACATATATATATATATATATGTATATATATATATATACATATATATATATATGTATGTATATATATGTATATATGTATATATATATATATATATATATATGTATATGTATATATATATATATATAGAGAGAGAGAGAGAGAAAGCTTGGTATATGCCAGCATCTCCAAAACAAATTCCAACCATCTGGTTTGAAAGATGGTTGATTGAGATTTGCTTGAATATTTTAACATGCAATGTTGCAAGTATATACCACATATATATATATATATATATATATATATATATATATATATATCCTCTTTCCTCTTATATATCAATACTCATTTATTCCCTTTACTTTTTAGGATCCATAAGTGTAACAAGGTTATTTTTATATATTTTCAAATAATTTTCTAATTTTTTAAATAGCACTCATGACTCTAAAAACAACAAAATGCATGTCAAAGGTATGGAGGACCAAATCATTATATATATATATATATATATATATATATATATATATATATATATATATATATATATATATATATATATATATATATATATATATATATATATATACTCATTCGTATCCAAATCTACTTAAAGATTTCAACTATTTAATCATTGAGATCAACGGTTGAGATCTTTGTAAAAAAGTGAAATAGAGACATTTGCATTAAATATACTTGCAAAAAGTATATTAATATTTTAACTTTTTTAATTTAAAACTTAACCATTAATCTCAACAATTGAATGGTTACAATTTTAATGATGTTCAAGCATAAACGGGTGTGCGCATTTATCACGTTCTCTCTGTCTCTTTCTTTCTCTAGATATATTTGCATGGTATATACCAAGCATATCGAAACAATTCCCAATCATCTAATTCGAAACATAGATGGGTTGATATTTAAGTTTTAAAAAAAGGTTACTTTTTAACAATAGCTTTTACTTTAATATTAAAATATCAACTATCTATCTTTCAAATTGTATGGTAAGACTTTTTTTTGATCAGATAGCATAGTCTATGCACATAATCATACTAAAATCTTCTTAAAGATCTCAATTGTTCGATGTCTAATATCAACGGTAAAGATCTTTAAAGCATAAAATATAATAGTATTATGTGCATTAATATATTTGTAAAAAGTATCATGCTATTTTTTGAATTTTAAAATTTAAATTTCAACTATTAATCTCATTGATAACTCCGCCCATGTAAGGGATCACCCTTGCATTGCCGGTCCCAATCCCGGATAAAGGAGGAGGGTTGTGTTAGGCTTTCGACAGCCAGCGTAAAACTTCGTCAGATTTTTATAACATGGATTACAAAAATTATGAGTATTGCTTTGGGGCGTCTCCGCCTAGTGACGTGCTGCAGAGCCCGAATGCAGTAAGAAGTAAGGGTCACTACATTTTTCCCCGAATGTAGTGAATCAATTGCAGAGAGGATTCCCACATCATGGACGGGTGTGGGTAAAGAAGTTAGTCCCGCTACATTGCCGCCCGAGTGTAGTGAAAAATTTTCAGAGAGGGTCTCCGCATTTTGATTATGGATGGATGCGAGGGGTAAGAAAGCTAGTCCTAGATAATAAGATTCGTATTGATTATTGGAATACCGGAACATTATCGGGTAAGCTAATGGAGGTGGTAGATTCTATGATTAAGAGAAAGATTCATATTCTATGTTTACAAGAGACAAAATGGGTTGGAGAAAAAGCAAAGGAGATAGAGGATACAAGTTTTAAATTATGGTACTCAAGTAAAGGAAAGGCTCGAAACGGAGTTCGTATTATTTTAAATAAAGATTTAAATGAGAGTATAGTAGATATACAACGATATAGTGACCGAATCATGACGTTGAAATTAGTGTTAGGAGCAGAGGTTTTGAATATAGTTTGTGCTTACGCACCCCAAGTAGGACTAGAAGATAATTTAAAGACAGTTTTTTGGGAAGAGTTAGATAAGGTGTTTCAAAAGATTCCACAAAGGGAGATGATTTGTTTAGGAGGAGATTTAAATGGAAGAGGTATTAGGATATCAAGGGATTCATGGAAACTTTGGTTTTGGGGATATAAACGAGGAAGGTAGGGAGATTTTAAATTTTGCTATGGCATTTGATCTCTTTATAGTCAATACAATCTTCAAAAAATGAGATGAACATTTAATTACTTATAAGAGTGGCTTATCACAAACACAAATTGATTACTTTATTTGTAGAAAAAAAGATAGAGTTTGTTGTAAAGATTGTAAGGTAATTCCAGAAGAAAGCTTAACCACCCAACATAGACTTTTAGTTATGGATTTACAAATAAAAAAATAGACAAAGAAGAAAAGAGTGCATCGAGCTATTCAGACTAAATGGTGGAACCTCAAAAGCGAGAAAGAAGATATATTTAAACAGAAAGTCCTTCAAGGAGATGTTTGGAATTATGTTGGCACACCCTGTGATATGTGGAACAATATGGCTATACATATTAGGAAAGTAGCGAAAGATGTGTTAGGGGTATCTAAGAAAGGTGCACCAACACAAAAAGAAGTTTGGTGGTGGAGTGAAGTAGTACAAAATAAAATCAAGGCAAAGAGGGCATGTTACAAATTACATTATGCTAAGAAAACTAGTGAAACGTTAGAAGCTTATAAGAAAGTAAAGAAGGAAGCGAAAAAAGGCCGTTAGTGAAGCAAAAGCTAAGATTTGGGAGGACTTATATAAAAAACTCAACTCAAAAGAGGGTGAAAGAGATATTTTTAGGATAGCTAGGGTTAGAGATAAGAAAACTAAAGATCTTAATTATGTTAGATGTATAAAAGACGAGGATGAAAAAATTCTAGTGGCAAATGATAATATAAGAAATAGATGGAAAAACTATTTTTATAATCTTTTTAATGAAAATAAGGATGTTAGTATTAGTTTAGGAGATTTAGCCAAGTCAGAAAAGTATATAAACCACAATTTCTATCGACATGTTCAAAAGAATGAAGTCAAAGAGGCTCTTAAACATATGAAGGGTGGTAAATCGGTAGGACCATATAATATTCCTATAGAAATTTGGAAAATACTAGAAGAAATAGGAATCACTTGGCTCACAAGACTATTTAATAAAATATGGAAAAACCAAAAGATGCCCGAGGAATGGAGAGCAAGTACAGTTATACCCATATATAAGAACAAAGGAGACATTCAAAATTGTGTGAATTATCGAGGTATCAAGTTAATGAGTCATACTATAAAATTGTGGGAAAGAATTATCGAACGTAGGTTAAGACAAGTATCAAGTACAATAGAGAACCAATTTGGATTCATGCCAGACAGATCTACTATTGAAGCGATTCACCTTTTGAGACGTCTTATGGAACATTTTAGAGCAAAAAAGAAAGACCTTCACATGATATTTATTGATTTAGAAAAAGCTTATGATAGGATACCGAGGGAGGTTCTTTGGAGAACTTTGGAAAAAAGATGTATCCCATTGACATATATTAACCTTATAAGAGACATGTATGATGGTGCAAAAACATGTGTGAGGACTCATGAAGGAACGACAGACTTCTTTGAACTTAATATTGGGTTACATCAAGGATCAACTTTAAGTCCATACTTATTTATAGTGGTGATGGATGAGTTAACAAAACATATTCAAGATGAAGTACCTTGGTGTATGTTATTTGCAAATGACATTGTATTAGTGGAGGAGTCTAAGGAGAAAGTTAATAGAAAATTGGAACTATGGAGAGAAACATTAGAAAGCAAAGGCCTTCGACTTAGTAGAACAAAGACATAGTATATGGAATGTAAGTTTGATCATTTGGCTACTTCAGAGGACATAGAAATTAAAATTGGCACACATTGCATTCCCCAAAAGGAAAGTTTTAAATATTTAGGGTCAATTTTTCAGAGTGATGGAAGAATTGATGGAGATGTTACACATAGAATTAATGCTGGTTGGTTAAAATGGAGAGGAGCATCAGGTATTCTTTGTGATAAGAAGATACCATTAAAATTAAAAGGTAAATATTATAGAGCAGCAATTAGGCCTGCCATGTTTTATGGTTCTGAGTGTTGGGCAGTTAATCATCAACATGTACAAAAGATGTCTGTGACAGAAATGAAGATGTTGAGATGGATGAGTGGTCATACAAGAAAAGACCGTATACATAATGAGGTTATTAGAAACAAATTAGGAGTGACACCAATAGAGGATAAAATGAGAGAACATCATTTAAGATGGTTTGAACATATAGAAAGAAGATCAAAAGAAGAACCTGTAAGAAGGTTAGAAAAACTAAATTTGGAAAGTATTAAAAGAAGTAGAGGACGACCACAAAAGTGTTGGAAAGAAACAATAAAGAATGATCTAGCTTATTGGGAGTTAACTGCTAACATGACACACGATAGGAATACGTGGAAACAAAGAATCCATGTAGCCGACCCTGTCTAGTATGGGAAAAGGCTTAGTTGTTGTTGTAATCTCATTGATAAAATGATTGAAACCTTTAAGGATATTTTAGTATGAATGTTGTATACGCATTTACCACAATTTTACTCTCTCTATATGTGTCTATATATAGATAGCGTTAATTGTATAATATTTAGGTACATAAAAGCAAAACATCTACATATTTGAATCAACGGGAGTACAAAAGTACGAATGACACTTTTAATTAAAAGATCGATAGTAGCGGAGTTCAAGCATTTTTATGCATCTAAGACCATTATGGCTTTAACACCACCCTTCTCTCTCTATATATATCGGGTTGACCATGTAGATGCGACCCAAACTTGATGCAGTCAGGCCTGAGTCAACCTGCTTTTGGCTCAAACCCGGATCCAAAACTTAACCTGTTTAACTCGAACCCGGGATAACGAGACCCCAACTCGACCCGTTTAATCGATTTGTGAACTCCCGCGTTTCTGCATGAAATGGCGGTAAAAGGTTAAAGGAAAGGGAAAAGAAAACTGAATACGAAGAAAAGACAGAGAGGGGTTTGGCATCATTTTATCCTCCTTAAAACTGCAATCATTTCCGCCCCTAGGATTACCCCAAAACTCTTTGAGAGAGAGAGAGAGAGAGAGAGAGAGAGAGAGAGAGAGAGAGAGAGAGAGAGGGGTTTGAATTTGCAGGCGAAGGCAACAAGATGGGTTCCGAAGAATCTACGGTTGTGGGTGAGTAATTCTGAACTGGAATTCCCCTCTCGTTAAGTTTCCAGCTACCATCTTCTGATGCATGCCGTCAGTTCATAGTTGATGCTTCTGTATCTATGTTTCCTTGTTGCGATTAACCCATTAAGCAGAGTTTCCAGCATTGGTTGCTTATGTTTTTTTGGTGAAATTCAGTTATGCAATTCGATGAATTGCTTGTATAATCCCTTGATTTGCTTGGTGTAGTGATTTCTTTCTATCTTTCTCCTTTCTCCTTTTGAATCTTTTGGGGATATGGCGTCTACCGGTGTTCACACAAATTGGTAGAGGACGAGAACACCTTTCGGGGTTAATAGCTCATCTGATTTTAGTTATTGGAGCTCACTGTGGGGACTAGGTGCATATTGGTAGTTAACCAAAAAACCAAGCGTTTTCCCGCACAAAGTAACACTAAGTAGGGTCATCTTCATGGACTATTACTCGCCATAGAGCTAGACCATGTGCCATACAAACGTTTAAGTTAAATAAAGAAGAAGAAAAGATCATGTTTTGTTTACTGTGTGAATGATGGCAAACCTAGGAATTGGACTTCAATGTGTAGCTTATCAAGCAATGGCTGGGAGAGGTTGTGCTAAAACACGACGCTTGCTGACATTTTTATAGTTTCTTTGGGTTCAATTCAATAGTATGTGATGATTAGGAACTATTTGTTTCCGAAAATATGGATCAAAAGTTCCTTTTCCTTATGAAGTATTGGATTTTTTCTAAAAGGTGGTCAAACGAGCTCCTTGTAGGAAATGAGAAGTGAGAGAAATGAAGTCCTGAAAAAAAGCTTAGAGTTTTAGGATGTGAAACTGATGCAAGGAGCAAAACATGAATCAGCAGTTGAAACAGATGTTTGTTATGGGGAGGGAACTCAGGGAAGCTTCATTGTGAATCTGGTTTATGGTCGTTGCTTAGATGGACAGTGAGTCGAGTGAAACACAAAACGGTGGTAGACTGGTAGTAATCAGGGCAGTGAAGTCCCCATTAGTTAGCATAGTGGGTTGGGGCTTCCTCTGCTATCTTAGTGTGCGAGGTGATGCCCAGTATAGGCCCTGAAAGTCATTATCTTAACCTCAGGGGTTTATGCTGCCCGGATGACACTAAGTCACCACCCTACACAGCTTCCCCGAATGACAACCAAAGAAGATTAGTTCACATTCATATTTTGCTTAGATAAAATTAAGAAACATGCTGTTCCACAATCAACTTCTTAGGTTAAAAACTTAAAAACCCCAAGCAATTGTGTCACTTAAAGCCATGTTGCCGTTTCTACCAGATCTGGTTGACAGGACCTTTTTGTCTTGAAGGTAGGACGACATGGAACAGTGAAACAAATTATCTTTACCATATGAGCATGCCTGTAGAGCCTAATTACCAATTTGACTGAATTCATGGTTATGTCTTTGTTTGGCCAGTTATGTGACTGCAGGAAAATCCTTTTATTTGTTAACTAGCTTCCTATAAAATCCGTTCTTATATAATTTATTGCTTAATGTACTTTGAGATTTTAGTGTGCATGTTCTTTGACAAGATGAGGCTTATTGGTTTCTCATCTGCCAGTTTTCAAGCACACTCTTTCCAATTTCTCTAGTGTTTGTCTTTGTTCTTTCTTTCTTGAATTCTTAGCCATGACACTTTCAAGAGTCTGCTGTCAACTAACCGCACAGACAAAACTTATAATTGTTTCACGTTTCCTTTTTCACATATTTCCTAGTAAGCATGGAACCCTTTGTGTAACAGTGTTTGATGCCGTAGTCTTTGGTATGTTTGGGTTCTTGTTGTGTCAACTGCATTGTAATAGCTTTCTCTTTTTTTTCCTGGAGTGATGAACCTTTTGTTATTGAATGAATTTGGATGCGCTTAGTTTTTATCCAGATCACAGGCAAGCAACTAAAGTTGGCAGTTCTACTGCTTTAATTGAAATTCTTGGTAAAGTTTTCCAACCTTCAAGCACATTAATATCAACTGTAGTCTGATGTATGCTTTCAGTTCCGAGAAATTTCAGATTGTTAGAAGAACTTGAAAGGGGAGAGAAAGGAATTGGTGATGGGACTGTTAGCTATGGAATGGATGATGCTGACGATATATATATGCGATCGTGGACTGGAACCATTATTGGTCCTCCTGGTGTATGCCTCTTCAAACCATTCAAGATTTATTATTTTCATGGTGGTAGAACCAATTTCTGTTCTCTCTTGCTTTTCAGACTGTTTACGAGGGAAAAATCTATCAGTTGAAACTGTTCTGTGATAAAGACTATCCTGACAACCCTCCGACCGTTAGATTCCAGACTCGAATAAACATGACATGTGTTGATCTAGAGACTGGATTGGTATGCATGCTTATCTTAATTGGATCTTCACATCATTCTTTGTGAAGGATTTTTGTGCAATGACAATTTTGTTTCATGCTGTTTGTTATAGGTGAATCCGAGTAATTTCTCTATTCTTGGAAATTGGCAACGTGAGTATACCATGGAGGACATCCTGACTCAGTTGAAGAAAGAAATGACATCACCTCATAACAAGAAGTTGTCTCAGCCGCTTGAAGGTTGGTTTATATAATTAACTTTGCAGATACCTTAGCAGTATCTCATATGCTTACTGCATCTCTCATCTTTTCCTTGTTCAGGAAATGAAGAGCGGGTCGATCAGAAAAACTTAGTTCTCAAGTGTTGCATTCTCTGATTTAGGTAATACTTTTCATATGTAAATATGTAATTGAAACCACTGGATGGAGCCCTTGAGGAACCTTGAACAAGTTCCTCACCTTTTAAAGAGTATCGAAATGAAGATGTGGCTCACATTGAATAAACTTTTGGGCTTGGACTGTTTTGGAACGACACTACCTGGAGTCGGGCTGGTTCAACAATGTTATCCTAAAGAGAGTTAACGTTTCCGCTCCTTGAGGACTGATACTGTTGTATAGGTTGTTCTTTCAAGATAAACCTTACTCGCTGCTCCGCAAACTTGAGTCTACCTAAGGGCAAGTCTTTCTGCTGGGTGCACTTATGTGCCTAAACAAGTAACTAGATTTTGAGGGGGTGCAGGAGTTGAGAGGAGGTAGGGAGCAACAAGGATGGTATTTTTATGTATACTTTCTCACAACCTTTTGCGACATATTCCAAGTGTTCCACAAACATTTCATTAGCATCTATTATGTGATTGCTCATGAATATCAACAATTTAGTGTTGGTTTTCTTCCTTCAGAATCTTTTGGCCCCCAATTAACCTTGAGTAGACATTGAGTAATGGAAACTCCGCCCATGTAAGGGATCACCCTTGCATTGCCGGTCCCAAGCCCGGATAAAGGAGGAGGGTTGTGTTAGGCTTCCGACAGCCAGCGTAAAACATCGTCGGATTTCTACAACATGGATTACAAAAATTATGAGCATTGCTTTGGGGCGTTCCCGCCTAGCGACGTGCTGCAGAGCCCGAATGCAGTAAGAAGTAAGCAAGGGCCACTACATTTTCGCCCGAATGTAGTGAATCAATTGCAGAGAGGGTTCCCACATCATGGACGGGTGTGGGTAAAGAAGTTAGGCCCGCTACATTGCCGCCCGAATGTAGTGAAAAATTTTCAGAGAGGGTCTCCGCATTTTGATTATGGACGGATGCGGGGGGTAAGGAAGCTAGTCCTAGATAATAAGATTCGTATTGGTTCTTGGAATATCGGAACATTATCGGGTAAGCTAATGGAGGTGGTAGATACTATGATTCGGAGAAAGATTCATATTCTATGTTTACAAGAGACAAAATGGGTTGGAGAAAAAGCAAAGGAGATAGAGGATACAGGTTTTAAATTATGGTACTCAGGTAAAGAAAAGGCCCGAAACGGAGTTGGTATTATCATAAATAAAGATTTAAAGGAGAGTGTAGTAGACATACAACGATATGGTGACCGAATCATGACATTGAAATTAGTGTTAGGAGTAGAGGTTTTGAATATAGTTTGTGCTTACGCACCCCAAGTAGGACTAGAAGATAGTATAAAGACAGTTTTTTGGGAAGAGTTAGATAAGGTGTTTCAAAAGATTCCACAAAGGGAGATGATTTGTTTAGGAGGAGATTTAAATGGACATGTCGGTAAAGAGGCATTAGGATGTCAAGGGATTCATGGAAACTTTGGTTATGGGGATATAAACGAGGAAGGTAGGGAGATTTTAAATTTTGCTATGTCATTTGATCTCTTTATAGTAAATACAATCTTCAAAAAACGAGATGAACATTTAATTACTTATAAGAGTGGCTTATCACAAACACAAATTGATTACTTTATTTGTAGAAAAAACGATAGAGCGTGTTGTAAAGATTGTAAGGTAATTCCAGGAGAAAGCTTAACCACCCAACATCGACTTTTAGTTATGGATTTACAAATAAAAAAATGGACAAAGAAGAAAAGAGTGCATCGAGCTATTCGGACTAAATGGTGGAACCTCAAAAGTGAGAAAGAAGATATATTTAAACAAAAAGTCCTTCAAGGAGATGTTTGGAATTATGTTGGCACACCCTCTGATATGTGGAACAATATGGCTATACATATTAGGAAAGTGGCGAAGATGTGTTAGGGGTATCTAAGGGAGGTGTACCGGCACAAAAAGAAGCTTGGTGGTGGAGTGAAGTAGTACAAAACAAAATCAAGGCAAAGAGGGCATGCTACAAATTACATTATGCTAAGAAAACTAGTGAAACTTTAGAAGCTTATAAGAAAGCAAAGAAGGAAGCAAAAAAGGCCGTTAGTGAAGCAAAAGCTAAGATTTGGGAGGACTTATATAAAAAACTCAACTCAAAAGAGGGTGAAAGAGACATTTTTAGGATAGCTAGGGCTAGAGATAAGAAAACTAAAGATCTTAATTATGTTAGATGCATAAAAGATGAGGATGAAAAAATTCTAGTGGCAAATGATGATATAAGAAATAGATGGAAAAACTATTTTTATAATCTTTTTAATGAAAATAAAGATGTTAGTATTAGTTTAGGAGATTTAGCCAAGTCAGAAAAGTATATAAACCACAATTTCTACCGACGTATTCAAAAGAATGAAGTCAAAGAGGCTCTTAAACATATGAAGAGTGGTAAATCGGTAGGACCAGATAATATTCCTATAGAAGTTTGGAAAATACTAGGAGAAATAGGAATCACTTGGCTCACAAGACTATTTAATGAAATATGGAAAAACCAAAAGATGCCCGAGGAATGGAGAGCAAGTACACTTATACCCATATATAAAAACAAGGGAGACATTCAAAATTGTGCGAATTATCGAGGTATCAAGTTAATGAGTCATACTATGAAATTATGGGAAAGAATTATTGAACGTAGGTTAAGACAAGTATCAAGTACAACAGAGAACCAATTTGGATTTATGCCTGGTAGATCTACTATTGAAGCGATTCACCTTTTGAGACGTCTTATGGAACATTTTAGAGCAAAAAAGAAAGACCTTCACATGATATTTATTGATCTAGAAAAAGCTTATGATAGGGTACCGAGGGAGGTTCTTTGGAGAACTTTGGAAAAAGAGGTATCCCATTGACATATATTAACCTTATAAGAGACATGTATGATGGTGCAAAAACATGTGTGAGGACTCATGAAGGAACGACAGACTTCTTTGAAGTTAATATTGGATTACATCAAGGATCAACTTTAAGTCCATACTTATTTATAATGGTGATGGATGAGTTAACAAAATATATTCAAGATGAAGTACCTTGGTGTATGTTATTTGCAGATGACATTGTATTAGTGGAGGAGTCTAAGGAAAAAGTTAATAGAAAATTGGAACTATGGAGAGAAACATTAGAAAACAAAGGCCTCCGACTTAGTAGAACAAAGACAGAATATATGGAATGTAAGTTTGATCATTTGGCTACTTCAGAGGACATAGAAATTAAAATTGGCACGCATTGCATTCCCCAAAAGGAAAGTTTTAAATACCTAGGGTCAATTTTTCAAAGTGATGGAAGAATTGATGGAGATGTTACACATAGAATTAATGCTGGTTGGTTAAAATGGAGAGGAGCATCAGGTATTCTTTGTGACAAGAAGATACCATTAAAATTAAAAGGTAAATATTATAGAGCAGCAATTAGGCCTGCCATGTTTTATGGTTCTGAGTGTTGGGCAGTTAATCATCAACATGTACAAAAGGTGTCTGTGACAGAAATGAAGAGGTTGAGATGGATGAGTGGTCATACAAGAAAAGACCGTATACATAATGAGGTTATTAGAAACAAATTAGGAGTGGCACCAATAGAGGATAAAATGAGAGAACATCGTTTAAGATGGTTTGGACATATAGAAAGAAGATCAAAAGAAGAACCTGTAAGAAGGTTAGAAAACCTAAATTTGGAAAGTATTAAAAGAGGTAGAGGACGACCACAAAAGTGTTGGAAAGAAACAATAAAGAATGATCTAGCTTATTGGGAGTTAACTGCTAACATGGCACAAGATAGAGATCTGTGGAAACAAAGAATCCATGTAGCCGACCCCGTCTAGTATGGGAAAAGGCTTAGTTGTTGTTGTTGTAGTTGTTGTTGTAGACATTGAGTAATGGAGGGGCACTTGGATTTTGGCTAGCAACACGGGTTACACAATATGTTCATTGATGTAACTGGCAGTAAATTTACTGAAATTATAATGGTCCCAACTAATCATCTCTCTCTCCTTAATTTGCTCGAAGGGCCTCTAAGGCGTATTGATTTGATTCCCTGTAGTTGATTTTACCTTTTCTTTTTCGTAGGAAAATTTTGAGAAATCCTTGAAGTTGGTTTACTATCACTGTATACAATTGGAATTATTTGGTTGATGCCTGCATATTCTGTCTGTGCCAACCCTTGCGTAGTTTCTCAATTGATTTTGAATGAGACGATAGAGGAGACTAACGTAGCCCTGTTCAATTCCTTTTTCCCCTTGATGGAAGTTTCCCTTTTCAAAGAACGGACTTGCTGCTCGAAGAAAAGATGGCCAATTTACAAGCAGGATGCTACTCTCTGAAGCCGGCAACCAACATCGGTGGTGAGGCCATGGGTCGGCCGAGGCAGGTTTTGTTGCGGTTCTATTTTGATCCATATGCAATAGTGAGATAGCACTTTTGTTATCCCATAGTTATTTCCATCTCCCTTAAACAATGGACATTCTCAAGCAGAGGGTTGGTTCTTGAGATCCAAGTCAGGCACTTAGTTTGAGACCCTTTTTTCAGAACAGTTCCATTGATGATTTAATCCATTCAATTAATTCGACGCATCGGATTCCAGTGTTTTTGCCCCGCCAGCTGATGCAGAAGCTCGGCAAGGGCTGAGCAGCTTGGCCGCTTAATGGTGTTACTGTTCCCAGTCTTGCCAATAGAAGGCAATCTTCCAGCAGGTGTTATAGGGGTGGTATTATAGCCATTGAAAGTCTCTAACCAGGAAGCTTGATGTCGAGTTTTGGTGACCGGTGTTAGCGCCTAGTGCTAACCAGCCCTTTGTCCAAACACCTAGTTATGAAAGTAACGATTTTCAATAATAAAGTGAAGCATAAACTCACATATCTCTTAAGCATGTAACGATAACTGTTTTAAAGAAGGTTCTTTTATTAATCAATGACTTCAAATTATACAAAATAAGGAGAGAAGCCTACGCTTAATGGTTGTTGAACTCGAGTGTTGCCCTGATTCTATACTTAAAAGAGCAAACAAGATGAATAACGATCAACTGGGTGGTTCCGGACGTCACTTAGCTCTTGCCTAACACCTCTCTATCTCTCCTTAACTCTCAATGGCTGCATCTTGAACCAAGGCTGCCGGGCTCCCTTATATAGAGTGGGAGTCAGTGACACGAATCCTTAATGTGGGGGGGATTCTAATGGAGTCCATATCGACCTCCTATACTAAATGGCCTAGAATAATACTCTGTACTTAATCTAACATTATTCGACTCGACCCAAGTAAGGACCCAACTCAGGCACATCCGCGTGGGACTTCTAAGGTCACCTGCAACCCCATCAAGAAACTCAAAATACATACGCTGGTCTGATGAAGCATCCTAGAAAGGTTGGCTCCTGTGCACATGCCGATGGGATGTCGTTCTTGACCCTTAGCCTGATGTAGGGTGTTAACATGAGATTTCCCTGCATAGTTGGACCTCATTTGGAAGAGAGTCAAGAAGGAAAACATAGGAATTGACCACTGGTAAAATCCTGAGTTGTGGTGTGAAAGAATGCCCGCTAAGTTCAGTTAACGGGAGGGGAAAGCCATTGATTGCCATTATGCATCTCATCATAGATACTCTGCTTGATAAGCGAGCTATTGCTTCCTCCGATAAAAGAAAGGCTCGACTATGGCTGGCCGGCGATTACTAGCGATCCTAGTGGGTGCAGGGTGGATCGAAAATGAAGAAGGTCGAGGGTCACCTTTGTGAAACAAGTACAGGGGTGAAAAGAATTAAGCTTATGATTGGAGAAGTTCAATAATGCTGAAGCGGTTTTTACTTTTGATCTGTTCCGGCCTTTACTGCTCATCCAGCTTCTACATGCGGAGGGCCCTTGCGTGCACGGCCTGCAAGGAATGCAAAATCTCGTGGCTACAAAATATATTCAGGAGAGAGAGAGAGAGAGAGAGAGAGAGAGAGAGAGAGAGAGAGAGAGAGAGAGAGAGAGAGAGAGAGAGTTTTGAAGATAAAAATGGTAATTCTTCGTGCAATTGAACACGGTGAGTTGCTGGTATTTTTCTCATTAAAAGTATTAAGTTATATTATAATTAAATGATTTGAAAGTTGTTTTTCACTAAATTAAATATGTAGATTGCATCCACACTAGTTTTTGTTTTGAGATTAGATATGATCTGTGGAAGCACACACTATCACAATCGGTTTGGTGAAAGCACAAAGTCGATAGAAGAAAGAAACAGAGCAAAAGAGTTCGTGTGGTTCAGCAAGAGACGTCTGTTCCACGGGCAAGATCAGGAAGAAGACTTCCACTATAGCGAAGAACAACATGGTTTAATCACTCCGACCTCACAATCCATGCATTTTAATATAAAAATTAAACCCCAACTGCTGTGCATATCCCTTTCGCATGCCCCAGCAACAACAACAACTAGGTTTTTTCTCATACTAGATGGGCATGCACACTTTCAAAATATCGGTAAGAGATAAATATAAAAGAAATTTTCTCAATAACTTGACCAACACATATCCCTAATTTTTTTTATCTATTTCGGTTTAGGCAGACCCCTTATTTTTCTTCGTTTTTTATCTTATCGAATGCACACCCAGGTATTGATCTCCTGACCTTTTGTCAGAGAGTGCAACCCCCTAACCAGTGAGCTACGCCACTTTGGGGTGTCCTCATGGTTTTATCTTAATAACTCATTCAAAGAAAATGTAGGAAATCCATTGAATTTTAGTAGCGGTTGTTATGTGCCACAACATGGTTGCTTACGTTTTAATGTGACGATATATGATACTGGTGTATAACATATGATCAACAAATAAACTTGGTGAACTATATGTAATGTATTAACGTTAAAAGTACCACCATACAAAGTGAGAGGCTTATCTGGTAGCAGTGGTGGATCCAGAATTTGTTTCAGGTGGGTCGAAAAACAAAGTACATAAAAAATAACAATTAAACTAAAATAAGAAATACTGCTTGCATATCACTAAATGTGTAATATTTAACAACACATACAACAAATTCATCACATAGTACATGAGAAAAACAAAATATATATCTAAATCACATTAAGAGATGACTATTTATAGTAGATTACTGCTACAAACTGAGGTATGCAGATATACATAGAGAAACACTTGAGAGAGTTTGAAAAAAAAGTCTCTCTTAAGAAATTCATAAGCTGCAACACATGAATTATATCAAAGAATTAATTAAAATTTAGGAGTGCCCATAAGAAATAAAACAAATAATCTAGCTCTAGTAGTATAGCTAAGCAACATTAAAGTTATTTTAATATTAGAGTAGCTCAAATTAATCTTAAAAGATGCCCAATATCATGTACGTAAAATTCCTTATCTACTTCAAGGTACACCAAGTTTGGAGGAAAAAAAATTATTAGACAAGTCAATACCTTGTCTCAGCTGAGTAGGCATCAATATCAAACTTTAGCAGAAGGTACGGCACAAAAAAATCACAAAACTGCATATTTTTAATATTGCACAGCATATTTGGATCCACTTTCTCAAAATTCACTCCAAGATCCTCAATTGCAACTTGAAGTTGCATTAACGCGTTATCCATAAAACACAAGAAATATTAAAATAGGTAATATTTCTTAGACCCAAAACTTGAGAATAAAGCTTGCAGAGGTAGACATGGCGGGTTCCAAGTGGAACCAAACTGCGCTAGGAATTGGAACTCCATTTCGGTTCTACCTTTCATGTAATTGAAACCAGAACCTGTTCAAAAAATTGTAATTAATTTTTTTGTTTCTGGATGGTTTAGGCCTTAAACCGAAATGAAACTAGGGTTGTTCCAAACTGAACCGATCCAATCCCAGTTTCACTCTGATTCTTGGTTAAGGGTGAACTAAAACCAGGCTTTAACTTTCAAACTATAAATGAAACAACAATTACAACTACTAAGCCCTTTCCCACATTAGATGGAGTTCGCTACATGGATTCTTTATTTTCATAGAATTTGATGGTGTGCTATGCTAATGGTTAACTCAACATAAGCTAGATCGTTCTTTATAGTTTCCTTTCAACCCTTTTGTAGTCTTCCTTTCTTAACAATTTTACCATAAGTTCAAACCACCTTAAACGATTTTCTATAATTTTATCATTTATTGGTATCACTCCTAATTTATTTATGATAACCTCATTAGGTATACAGTCGTTTCTTGTATGATAATACATTCATCTCATCAACTTCATTGCCACCACAAATATCTTTTGGGTTAACTACCCAACATTCATAACTATATAACATAATGGGTCTAATTATAAGTATACAACATTTACCTCTTAATTTTAATGGTATCGTCTCACTATATAGAACACTTGATGCCCCTTTCTATTTCAACCACCATGCATTAGTTATATATGTAATATAACATCTCCATCAAGTTTTTCATCCCTCCAAAAAACTTATATACTTAAAATTTTTATTATGAGAGATGCAAAGTGTGCAATTCTTAACTTTTTGTCATATGAAGTAACCAAATGATCAAACCTTCATTTTATTAAGTCACAATTCTCTCTACGATACTATAAACCAAACTATAAAAGAGATATTTTACAGCAAATTGCACAAAACCAAAACATATATTAGAAAAAAAATCCGAACCACAGTTTGGATCAGCTTAATTAATTCAACCGGTTCGGGTAAGTTCATTGACCACCCCTACCTATGGCAATAGAGTGTGGCCTCCATAGACATTTTGAGGAATAACCAGTGTCACCGAGGGCCACTTTCAAGGAAGAAGTCAGTCAAGTCGTAAAAGCCCGGGTTGGTTCCACACAAGGGAGTGGGTGGGGTGCATTACAGACTATGCTGTATGTGTTGTAATACCTCGTGCCTGTGCGCCTTACCTTGATGCGATAGAACCCCGAGATCCCTACATGCAACAATACTCCTCCTGCGGTGCATGTCTGCATGCCACCCTCCCATGCCGTACCATACGCCTCATGCCCCTGCAGTGTCCGGACAGGTGCCTCGCATCTCTAAGCACCATGTCCCAGCATCAGCAACACATCACCCCCACGCGTCATGTTCCCCAGGGGAGGTTTCTCTCTCCCATGTCTGAATAAGTGGGGCGCCTTGAGCATCTTCGTGTGTATCCACTTCAAGGCATTAAGGGGCTTGTTCAGCCCCACTGAATAACTTATTGTGCTTGGCCACTTATATATATAAAAGAGAGTTAGTTAGGAGAGAGAGAGAGGAGTTCTGTTGAGTTGTGTGGAGTTTAGTTCAACACTTAGGGAGTCTAAAGAGAGTTGAACATCAAAGGTACCTTGGGCATCTTCAGCAGATAATCACCGCCATTACCTTCCTTGGTAGAGCAGGGCTTGCCTAAGGGTCTCCAGAGCCTAGTGGTGCCTTAGAGGGTTGCGTGGTTTCACTTGGAAGGCTTAGGGTCGAACGGGTTTGAGTTTTGTAAACCCCTTCTTCTTACTTCAATAAAATATACTCTTTGACCAGCCATGTGTGTTTGGTTTAAGGGTTTGCAAGTGAGGCTTGCTAGTCGAGGAGGCTAGCATTGGTTGTCGCCAGTCGTGTGATAATAATTTTGTATCGAAGCTGGCTATGCTACCATTCTTGGCATTTTTGCTGCCGGCACTTGAAGGAAGATCCAACACGATGAAGGTGAGTCATCGGTGGTTGGACGGGCGTTCCATGGAAGAGACGCCCCTGTGGCTGGAGTAAAAGAATCAACTGCAAGGTAAGTGCTATCTAACCCTTGCAAGGCTATGCACTTGGGCAAGCAATTGAAGGCAAGGTCTGGTCTTATTGAAACCAGATTTCACCACTTGAAGAATCGGTAAGAGGCTGAAGAAGATCAAGTCTTCATGACGGCATTGGATCCACCCTCTCCCACATTGCAAAGATCCATAGGGATTGGATAATTGTGCTATTGTTGTAATATAC
The DNA here is from genome assembly GCA_036023115.1 of Brasenia schreberi. Classification (NCBI taxonomy): domain Eukaryota; kingdom Viridiplantae; phylum Streptophyta; class Magnoliopsida; order Nymphaeales; family Cabombaceae; genus Brasenia; species Brasenia schreberi. Next base: position 2,378,138 of record JAYKKT010000041.1, read on the forward strand.
TTAGTCACATACACACATGCATTATATATATATATATATAGTATACATATGTGTGTATACATACACAAGTACACATATGCATATATACATTTATATACATATATGTATGTGTATGCATGTATATACATGCATATATTGGGGAGATCTCATTACAAATTTAACTTATGTATTATAATTAAAATTTTCAAAGTAGTTTTCCACTAAACTAAATATGCTGATTGCATCTTAAGTGATCCAAAAGTAGTTTTATAACTATCCATTCACGTAAATTATGTTACTATATCTAGAAAAAGTTTGCGACTCACATATATATATATATATATATATATATATATATATATATATATATATATATATATATATATATATATATATATATATATATATATATATATATATATATATATATATATATATATATATATATATATATATATCACGTAGAATAGTAGTAGATGCGGTTGACTTAGGTAACATTTATCCATCTATTTGCACCTTTACTATGAATAATCTCTACATATCGTGGTGATATCTGCATCGTTTTACTATGTGACACTTACATTGCACAATATATGATCATTCACACAACAAATAAACTTAGAAAATTATCAAAAAAGGTGTTGATCTACATCGATAATATACTAGATCGATCATCACATTTTTTAACAGTGTCACCAAAGAAATAACAAGTTATATATAGGTTGGATTGCATTTAATGTCTGGTTTTAGAGTTCACACTAAGAACAGAGTCGTACTAAAAAAAACTTTAATTTGCAAACAAAAGCGAAAGCATATAACAAGAAAAGAAAGCCAAGCCTCCGGTTTGGCTCGGCTTAACTCCTATAATCATCTTTGATCGATCCGTTCTTGCAATATGTTGTGCCTTTCATGGACATTTTTCTGAATTATAACCAGGGCCACCGAAGGCAACAGTGCGGCCTCATCCAGAGGGAGGGGTCCCAAGGTCGTACAAATCGTAGCATCCCGGGTTGGTGATCTGAGCTGCGATCGGGTTGGGCACGTCATTGAAGGCTTTGCTTTTGTCGACATATTTCATGCCGTAGATTAGGCCGGGCTTTGCCGTACCCCTCGCTGGCGAGACGGCCGCTGCACATCTGGGTGCTGGTGTGCCGGCCATGGGCCCTCAGGTTTGTGACTTCCCCTCCACACATTGCATACGAACCCTTCTTAAAGCTGTTGCCGTAGTTGGCTTTTAGCCAGTAACCCACGAGTTCCCCCTCAATGACAAGTTGCTAATTTCCTGATCTGCCTTCCTGTTTTAGAAGAAGTAAAGGAAAGGTTGCACTACTTCTTTAGTCATCAAAACCGCCATCTATCAATCAAAGCCACCACAAAAACCGCCTCAATACCACAAAACCAACTACATATATACATATATTTAGTAACAGCAGCAATTTTTACTAGGAGATAGACCATTTTGATCAGCAGAATAAGATGGTGAAAGGCCGCAACCAATGGTTTAAGTGACAGAAGATGGTGAAACAGGAGTGTGCCCATCCTACTCACTTAAATAGGAACCTCATATATATATATATATATATATATATATATATATATATATATATATATATATATATATATATATTTGTTTGAGATTATAGATGAAAGTTGAAAATTTGAATAAATTATACAACGGAAGACATTCGATCTTTGAGATAATCCTGTGAATAGCTATGCTGTCAAAATATTGTGCATTTTCTATAGAGTGCAAAGCTTCGCTGGTCACGTTAATTTGACTCAGTGTGTTATATGGTATTAACTGATGGTTCATCATAGAAATATACGAAAGATGTTCGTGGCAAAAATGAAGATATTAAGTAAATATATTGTCAATAAAGGAAAAGGCGATATTGATAACGTGATTATTAAAAAAATTGAAGGTAATACCAATAAGTAAGAAAATAAGAAAAAATGGTTAAAATGGTTTGAAAATGTAAAAAAGCAAAGGAAGTTTCAATAAGGCGGTAAAGAAGAAGACTGGAACATTGTTGAATTAAGTGTTAGCATGACACGTTATTGAGGTCTATATAAATAAATAATGCATGTATTCGATCCTATCGAGTATGTAAAAGGGTTCAAGTGTTGTTGTTATTGTTATGTTATGACAGAACCATAGGGAAATCCATTGAATTCCACTTGGGGCTGTTTGATAGAGGAGCCTAGGCCTGCAGTACTGTACTCGAAGTGGAATTCAATGGATTTCCCTATGGGTTCCAGTAGGATGAAAAAATAGGCTGTTTGATAGAGGAGCGTGGGCCTGCAGTACTGTGAAGAGCCAAGTCCCAGGCCTGCTTTTTGGATGAAAAAGTGGGTCTGTGAACTCTGTTTATATAGTATGAAGTGGAGGTACTTTGAAAAGCAAAGGGACTACAGTTCCAGGCACCTATACGTGAGGCCTGGGCCTTGCACCAAACAGCCCCCTTGTGGCCTTTTAAAGCATCTTTAATAACTCGGGTTTGCTTCATCGGGTTAGGGTTGCGTCCGGGTGAAGACGACCCAACCCAACTTTATATATTTCAGTTTATATGTATATATATATATATATATTTATTTATGTATGTATTCTGCCTTTTCTTAATGTTTATAATGCCTAAATTAGCAGCCTAACATATTTCAGTTTTTTCTTACCCACTTCTTTTTTTATTTGTTGTCAATTTTAAGATTTTGAGTTTCTCTATTTTTTTTTTGTTTTGGGTGATTTTTACTTTGTTTTATATAAAAAAGTCTTTATTTTATATAGTTGGGCCATGTCATGTCAAACCATACCTAATAGGGCCGGGTTAATTAGGTTGTGAAAATTTACATAATTAGGAAAAATATGGTTGAACCATACCCAACGGTTTTGGTTTTTGTTTTCGTTTTCTCTTTGAAATTATTTTTTTTAATATTTTCACTTGCTTCAAAAGGTTTAAGGCTTAAACCCAAACCACTCTCTTGTCTCCTTATGGCCGGTGGTGATTGATAGGTGGGTTAGAATGTGTGTGTATGTATGCATGCATGTATATATATACACATATAATATATATATATATATATATATAGTTATAAGAGGGTGTAAAGTGGTGGACTCCTTTGCATTTCTTGTTGGAGAGTACACTTTTATATTATGAGTACTTATTATGTATATACATATATATAATATACATAATATATATATATAGTTATAAGATGGTGTAAACTGGATGAAAGATTGGGCTAGCAATAGTGGTGGATCTACATTGAGGCGAGGTGAAGTGGCCGCACCACTTGAAATTTAAAAAAAGCAGAGGACAATTGAATTTATGGTCGAATGAGCAATTTGCCCCAGTCAACAACAACAACTAAGCCTTTTCCCATACTAGACGGGGTCAACTACATGGATTTTTTGTTTTCACAAAGCCCAATCATGTGTGATCTTAGCAATTACCTCACAATAAGCTAGATCATTCTTTATTGTTTCTTTTCAACACTTTTGTAGTCGTCCTCTACCTCTTTTAATACTTTCAAAATCTAGTTTTTCATACCTTCTTATAGGTTCTTCTTTTGATATTCTTTTTATATGTCCAAACTATCTTAAACGATATTCTCTTATTTTATCCTCTATTCATGTCACTCCTAATTTGTTTCTAATAACCTCATTATGTATACAATCTTTTCTTGTATTACCACTCATCCATCTCAACATCTTCATTTCTATTACATATATCTTTTGTATATGTTGATGATTAATTGTCCAACACACATAACCATAAAACATGACACGTCTAATTGCTACTCTATAATGTTTATCTTTTAACTTTAATAGTATCTTCTTATCATAAAGAATACAATCTCAATACCTGATTAATTCTATACGTAACATTTCCATCAATTCCTCCATTACATAAAACATGACAGGTCTAATTGATGCAGTGTATGCTAATTTTAATTTCTATGTCCTTTGAAGTAACCAAATGATCAAACTTACATTCTATATATTTTGTCTTTGTTCTACTAAGTCGGAAGCCTTTACTTTCTAATGTTTTTCTCTATAGTTCTAATTTTCTATTAACTTTTTCCTTAGACTCCTCCACTAACACAATGTCATCTGCAATTAATATATACCAAGGCACTTCATCTTGAATATGTTTTGTTAACTCATCAATCACTATTATAAATAAGTATGGACTTAAAGTTGATCCTTGATGTAACCCAATATTAACTTCAAAGAAGTCTGTCATTCCTTCATGAGTCTTCACACATGTTTTTGCACCATCGTACACGTCGCTTATAAGGTTAATGTATGTCAATGGGATACCTATTTTTTCTAAGGTTCTCCAAAGAACCTCCCTTGATATCCTATCATAAGCTTTTTCTAGATCAATAAATATCATGTGAAGGTCTTTCTTTTTTGCTCTAAAATGTTTCATAAGACGTCTCAAAAGGTGAATCGCTTCAACAGTAGATCTGCTTGGCATGAATCCAAATTGGTTCTCTGTTGTACTTGATAATTCTCTTAACCTACATTCGATAATTTTTTCCCACAATTTCATAGTATGTCTCATTAACTTGATACCTCGATAATTCGCACAATTCTGAATGTTTTCCTTGTTCTTATATATGGGTATAAGTGTACTCGCTCTCCATTCCTCGGGCATCTTTTGGTTTCTTCATATTTCATTAAATAGTCTTGTGAGCTAAGTGATTCCTGTTTCTCCTAGTATTTTCTAAACTTGTATAGGAATATTGTCTGGTCCTACCAATTTATCACCCTTCATATGTTTAAGAGCTTCTTTGACTTCATTCTTTTGAATACGTCGGTAGAAATTATTGTTTATATATTTTTCTGATTTGGCTAACTCTCCTAAGCTAATACTACCATCTTTATTTTCATTAAAAAACATATAAAAATAGTTTTTTCATCTATTTCTTATATCATCATTTGCTACTAGAATTTTTTTATCCTCGTCTTTGATGCATCTCACATAATTAAGATCTTTAGTTTTCTTATCTCTAGACTTAGCTATCCTAAAAATATCTCTTTCACCTTCTTTTGAGTTGAGTTTTTTATATAAATCCTTTCAAATTTTAGCTTTTGCTTCAGTGACAGTATTTTTCGCTTCCTTCTTTGCTTTCTTATAAGCCTCTAAAGTTTAACTAGTTTTCTTAGCATAATGTAATTTATAACATGCCCTCTTTGCCTTGATTTTATTTTGCACTACTTCACTCCACCATCAAGTTTCTTTTTGTGCCGGTATACCTCCCTTAGATTCACCTAACACATCTTTCACCACTTTCCTAATATGTATATCAATAATATTTCACATATCACAAGGTGTACCAACATAATTTCAAGCATCTCCTTCAAGGACTTCTGTTTAAATATACCTTCTTTCTCACTTTTGAGGTTCCACCATTTCGTCTGAATAACTCGATGCACTCTTTTATTCTTTGTCCACTTTTTCACTTCTAAATCCATAACTAAAAGTCGATGTTGGGTGGTTAAAGTTTCTCATGAAATTACCTTGCAATATTTACAACACGATCTATTTTTTTTCTACAAACAAATTAATCAATTTGTGTTTGTGATAAGCCACTCTTATAAGTAATTAAGTGCTCATCTAGTTTTCTGAAGATTGTATTGACTATAAAGAGATCAAATGCCATAGCAAAATTTAAAATCTTTCTACCTTCCTCATTTATATTCTCCAAACCAAAGTTTTCATGGATACCTTGATATCCTAATGCCTCTTTACTGACGTGTCCATTTAAGTCTCCTCTTAAACAAATCATTTCTCTTCGTGGAATTCTTTGAATCATCTTATCTAACTCCTCCCAAAAATCCGTCTTTATAGTATCTTCTAGTTCTAGTTCGGGTGCATAAACACAAACTATATTCAAAATCTCTGCTCCTAGCACTAATTTCAACGTCATGATTCAGTCACCATATCGTTGTATGTCTACTACACTGTCCTTTAAATATTTATTTATAATAATACCAACTCTATTTCAAACCTTTTCCTTTTAAGTACCATAATTTAAAACTTGTATCTTCAATCTCTTTTACTTTTTCTCCAACCTACTTTGTCTCTTGTAAATATAGAATATGAATCTTTTTCCGAATCATAGTATCTACCACCTCCATTAGCTTACCGGACAATGTTCTGATATTCTAAGAACCAATACGAATCTTATTATGTAGGACTAACTTCCTTACCCTCTGCATCCGTCCATACTAAAAATGCGGAGACCTCTCTACAATTTATTCACTACATTCAGTCGGCAATATAGTGAGATTAACTTCTTTACCCACACCCATCCATGTTGTAGGAATCCTCTCCGCAATTGATTCACTACATCTAGACGAAAATGTAGAGGCTTTTGCTTACGTTTCACTGTATTCGAGCTCTGCAATGCGTTGCTAAGAGGGAATGCCCTAATGCAATGCAATGCTTATAATTTGTATAATCCATGATATAAAAATCATACAAAGTTTTACGCTAGCTGTCGGAAGCCTAACGCAACCCTCCTCCTTTATCTGGGCTTGGGACCAACCATGTAAGAGTGATCCCTTACATGGGTGAAGTTAAATATCCATGTAAAAATTCTAGATCTGCCACTGACTGGCAAGACCCTTAAAATATCCATGTATATTTCCACCCAGTCAGTGATAGAAAGAAAGATTAAGTATTCTACGATTAGACTTGTTTTTGACAACAAAATGAGCGAGCACGACCACAAAATGAAACTGCTAAAGATTTCATATACAATACGGAAACTTGACATACGCACAACCCGAAAGCTCTTCTTTCTTAGTACCAATAATTTCCAAAAAGTCCACATGTTTGGGTTGACCTGCATTTAACATGAGGATTAGACATGACCAGTTCCAAACCGGCTTGGTGGTTTCAACAGAAACGAAATCGGGTCAAGAACCAGGTAGAACTATTGAAACCGAACCTGGAACCGGGGAACACCAATCTTAGTTCTAGTTCCACCTTTCATGAAACCGAAACCGATGCAGAACTGGTTCCAGAAAATTTAAAACATTTGGTCTCCAGTTTAGTTCTAGTTCCACCTTTCATGAAACCCGAATCAGTGCAGAACTGGAACTGACAGTTTCAAACCTCAGGTTTTGAAAATTTTAAAACAATTTTCTACAAAATCCAAATTTTAATGTTTTATCCAGTTCTGAGCGATTTAAGATTCAAACCGACAGTTTCGAAACTATTAACCAAACCCCGCTCCAAGTCAATTCGGTTACGGTTTGAGATTCTGGAGTAACTGGAACGAGGCATGTCTACATGAGATGACACGACACAAGAACGACCATGAACACGAAATTGTCACCTTTAATATCAAGTACAGTTTACTGCTTGGGAACAAAACAAAAAGCGTTCCAGTTAACCATGTCGTACCTCATGACCCGGATTCCGATCGTCATAGAGAAGCCTGGAGTTTCTTCGACCAAACCTGTATTTGGAGAGAGATGCATAAAGGGTTTCAATAGAACTATAATTGAAAGGCTCATTCTTAGTTGCTCTAAGAATAGGAACACTTCCTCTTGGGCAGCTTCCAGGTTCCAACCCGATTTTCGGGGCCTTGAAACGTCTTCATGCATTGATTGCTTTCATTAGCGACAGTGAATAGTCTGGAGGACCTAACTGTGACATGATACATAGCAACAGCACAATTAGTTCAGACTTTTATCTCAATAATCAGAGGGGTGCGCATGGTTGTGTGCTTAACCAGTGGTGGATCTACGTCGAGGCAAAGTCGGGTGGCCTCCCCACTTGAAATTGGAAAAGTCAATGAAAAGAAAAGTTTACATGACATGATTGAAACCATGGCTAATATAATATATATATATATATATATATATATATATATATATATATATATATATATATATATATATATATATTTCACCCCACCCTACATTGTTGAAGAGACATTAAACCCCACCTCACATAAAATTCTAGATCCGCCACTGGGAGTAACCCTTTTGGTGATTAGAACCCGTGATCTTTTATTAACCTCAAATAAAAATGAAAACTACTTTGAGTTGTAGAGAGAGATGAATAAGCCACACAATTTTCTTAATTATCAGATGGTAATTCACACTTAACATGTTTTGAGTTTGAATCTTAAACCATTCATGCATGTTTTGAATTGGATGGTTAATGTTTGAACCCTACTATGTAGTGCAGTTAGCCTACACCATGTCCTTATATATATATATATATATATATATATATTATATATTATATATATATATATATATATATAGAGAGAGAGAGAGAGAGAGAGAGAGAGAGCTTGTTGCTCAATTCCCTTCCATACTTAAATCTTATCAAACATTTTCACCATTTTATTATGCCATGGAGATTTGAATTCAAAAGCAACATTATACCATTGAACTTTACGCACTCACATTTAATGCACAATAATGCACCCATCTTTTTGGATCCAATGTGTACTACTGATCGCTTGAATTAGACGGTAGAGATATTAGAACAGATTTAAGCACGGATTAGATCGAGAATGTATCATTATATATATATATTAGCCACCGGATTGAGAATATGTGCTCCCAAATCCTAGCCACCGGATTGCTTTTAATGGACGATGATCAGGAACGGCGTTAACAAAGCATCGTTCTTGTCAAATTGGGGGTTCTACCATGCGATAAGGACTGTGCCGTTCCAATCGTCTATTAAGGCCAACCTGATAGTGATCCTTCGAGAGTATGTACTCTCAGATAACTCTATCATCTCTCTCTCTGAGAGAGATGAAAACAAATAGGGCTGGCGAAATTGCGTATACCTTGACAATGTGGTTGATGCAGCGCAGGTTGGCTTTGAGCGTCTACACACTACATCTCCGTCTGAAAATAAAAGAGCAGTCATAAAGTCAAGATAGTCACCACAAGCGAATGCGATTGGTGATCACGCGAACAATTCAGACATGTAGTTGGTATAGATGTCCAGGAAATCTTTTAATCAAAGCTAATATTTAGTGAAATTAGTCAAAATAAAAATAAAAAAGTATGCATGTATATATACATATATATGTTTTATCAAGTGTAAGTGATTGGTAAAAATATATACAATTTCAAATGTTCAAAAAGAGTGATCACTTGCTGTTATATATGGCATGCTTACATGTTTACATTCTAAAGCTATCAACTGTTGGAGTATGTGAAGCCCAAGACTTAGATGGTACCTCATCCTAATAGATTCTCTTTTATAATTTTCTCAATTTTGGAGACATGACTGTTTATATATACAGAGAAGTTTTGATTTTGAATTTAAGAATGAAACAATAGAAATTATGCAATCTTATAAACGAAAATGGATTATCATAAATTTTGTCTTGTGTCTCGTGTTTGCAAATTTTCTCCGTGGAGACGATGGACGTCACACAAGAACAAGGATTCCCCTCCATCTCTGAACACGTAAAATCTCGTCTTGTGGGTTGTTTATGATTCTGATATTTCTTCTGTATTCTGTATAGTGAGGTTTATATGCTTCGTATGTTGGTAAGTATGCAACTAGTCTGTGTGCGTCTCTCTCCCCTCTCTCTCCCTCACACACAGAGATTCTTCTAGTCTTAAGTTCTAGGGATATGATCTTTATGAGTTTAGTTTTTGGAAAAGCATGTTTTTAGAGAAGCCGGTAAATCTATCGGAAGGACTCCAAATTAGAGTAGCAAATCACCACAATCGTGCGGACCGGCGGCACATCCGGGTAGTATTTTCTCCTGGAATCATCTCTCCCTCCTTCGCATTGTAAACCAGAACTCAGAACCCGAATTATAGTGCATACTACGATGAAACCAGCTTGGGAAGTCATATGATATGCTTCAAGTAGACGTTCAGCCGGATATTAGTTTACTGGAACACATGAAGGTGAAATGAAAAACATGAAGATAATGCAAGGGCAAGGATTCTGCAAGAAATCATATGGTGTAGAAGGCCTTTCTCTGCGGTTGTAGAAAGTAATGCTATGCCTGTGTGTATGAGAGAGAGAGAGAGGGTGTGTGTTTTCATATGGAAGGGATGTCTGACTCTCATGTGGCAGGAGATGGGTTCGATTCCACGGAGTGCATGCATGGTATGTTGTCTCATTACAACCAAAAGAAAAAGAAAAGAAAAGTTTGATTTCGTTATGCTCGTGTCCAATCAAATCTTCACACGGTTATAATGTACATAGATGCGACCTGCATACTTAATATGGAAACAACTTTTGAATCATTTAATTAAATTGTTTAAATGGGATATTAAGGATGAATTATACACCATATTTAATTATATTTCTCTATCCAAGAATCACAATCCAAGTTTTTCGCATAAGTTTGCTTTTGGTGCACATAAACCACCTTTTCTCTCTCTAGCTCTTTCCCGCACACACATCCATTCACACACGCACACACATACAGGTTATAAAGCATCATGTCCAGGTTTATATCCTAAATATATACATAGACATCGGTTTGAAACCGGCCCCACAGTTTGATCGAGAATCTCACTGTCGCAAAAGAAACTGGTCGAATCGGCACAGGAACCGAGGACCTCCGGTTCGGTTATAGTTCATCGTGTATAAAAACTAAACTAGAACCAAAACTGGGAGTTCTAAAATACCTTTAAATAGGTTTTATATATTTTTTCCTACACCTTTTGACACAAAGTGATCGATAGCTCAATGGTAGAGAGTGCCCTACCAGTAATGGGATCAAGAATTATAAATTAACATTTAAATCGAGAAATTAATAGTTGACATATTCATTCATCCTACTCTGGCCAATTCAGCCCATTGGAATCAGAAACATCTTGAGCTTTTAATGTATTTTCCACTAAGAGACGAAGGGTTTCATTTGAGAAAGCTCTCTTATTTACTCTAACTGCGTTGATTCGATCTGCATATATTTGGTGAGATCAATTATCGTAGCACTGGTCAGTGATGGATCTAGAAATTGGCATTCGGCGGGGTGAAACTGTTTAAGGTGAGGCCAAGTATGTATCATAACCAACAAACGAACCCTGGAGATCTATTGGCACTTCAAATTTCAGGTGGGGCGGCCGCTGCACCTTACCTCCATGTAGATCCGCCACTGGCACTGATCTTAACAGTTCAATTATTCTTAATGCATATATTGAAACTGGGTGAATGATCAAGTACAGCAGTAAGCTGAAATTCTAGATATATGAGTTTTAGCTTAATATTTCTCTCTAGAGAAATAAATTTATTTATTTAAAGATGAAAAATATAATATTTGATCTCAGCTGGTTCAGTTATAGCCGAAAACCACTTGGTCCGGTTCTGGTTTCACGTTTTATAAAACCAGAACCGTTAGTTTTGGTTTTCTTTTTACTTTTCCTATAAATTTTATATTTTAATAAATTTACGGGTTTCAGGTTGTTCTGGACTGAAACCAAAACTGAAATCTGGAGTCACCCTAGAACTGGTGGTTCTGAAACCGTAACTGGAATAGGCCTCAAACTGGTTCAGTTATGGTTACAGGTTCTGAGGTAACTGGAACCAGACATGTCTGTCAAGCTCATGGCCTTCAACTTGTGAGTCAAACCCCTAGTAAAGTGTACTGTTGCTCGTTGTGCAACTCTCATGATCACATTGTCAACAGTGATTCAGACCATTTCAATAGTTAAATTGGCTAGAGGGTCGACTCACAAGGAAGGTCGCGAGTTCAATGGGGCATGCATCCGGTCTAGGCCTCTTGTCTTACAACAACAACAACTAAGCCTTTTTTTCATACTAGACGGGGTTGGCTACATGGATTCTTTGTTTCCGCATAGACCTATCATTGTCATGTTAGCAGTTAACTCACAATAAGCTAGATCGTTTTTTATTGTTTCTTTTCAACACTTTTGTAGTCGTCCTCTACCTCTTTTAATACTTTCAAAATCTAGTTTTGAAAGTATTATTGTCGATGGTAGGAATGGTAATATTGGTTGACTTTGAGGAAACCTGACCCGATCCAACTTGACTTTGGGAGGGTATTATCTAATTTGACAGGGTTCAACTATGTATATATATACATATATGTATTCAAATTTTGAACCACGTAATCTTCAAAATATTCAGATATTCTGATTTAATTTACAAATGATTCATTTTAATTGTAAGAATTTTATTAGACTTGAAATTGGGGCATAGGCACTTCGTACGCATTCCATTATCCATATGAGGGAACAACCCGATTGTACTTATCCCCAAAGTAACGGGATTATAGAGAAAATTTGAGGTTCGGGTATGAGATCGGGTATTTGTGAATCCGTCCTAGAGCCACACACTCTATGATTAGATGGTTGAAATTTACAAGGATACGACAATTATATACCATTCATTCTACATAGGAGGGGCACACATAAATATAAGAAAGCTAGATCTTGCAACCTCCAATATGTCCATACTGATAAATTCACTTTATTTTTCAAGTGCATTTGTGTAATAAGGTTTTCTTTATACTTTTACAAACCCTCTTTTCACTTTTTAAATGATTCTCATGCTTAAAAAAATGCATGAGTATATATATGCCGAAAGATACATAAAAACAAAATTTATACATGTGTGTGTATATATATGTGTGTATATGTAGATATGAATGTGTGTGTGAACAAAAGTGAGAGGAACAAAAATCAATCTTAGGATATCTTTACATCAAATTGAACATTTCTATCATCTACTGAAATTCGTATACACCTTGCCAAAATAGTAGCTAAAGCATCTAATGCTATAAAGATGTGTAATGCTTACCACCGTGATTTTGCCTTTTACATGGTACCACATATTCAATTCCCTGGCTGCAAGTTGGTAAACAGAACCAAAAGAAAATGCTCATTATTACAGTATTTGATTCCATAGGAATTCTACTAGCAGGTTCACACTATCATGCATGAAAAGAGAAGAGAACGCTTGCTTATAAATTCTCGGAACTAGGATTGCTATCAGTGTGACTCAACCAAGGACATTATTTGGCTTGTCCCTGCAGAGAAGAAGGTGGGAATGGCATCCATGAAAGCTGAGAAACCATCAGCACCTCAGACACTCTTTGGACAGCCCAAGAAGGAGCCAGCAAAAGCCAGCGGAGGCACACCACAACCCTCAAAACAGGCTCCAAGAAAAGCAGAGCATAAACCCAGGGAGCCCAAGAAGAACGTAATCTCTTTCTCTCTCTCTCTCTCTCTCTCTCTCTCTCTCTCTATCTATCTATCTATCTATATATATATATATATATATATATATATATATATATATATATATATATATATATATATATATGTAGAAAGCTAGATTAACCTCTTTTATCCAGCACTCTACGGCCGTCTGATTTCATCCGTCAGAGATGAAATCGGCCACTGATGTTGCAAAGGAGCCGAGAAAGTCGAGGAAAGTGTCGCAAAACTGTGCTTCAAGTAGCAGAAGGTGGTGGGATATGGCACTCTGGACATGGGCGTCATATCAGCCCCTCTCTCTCTCTCTCTATATATATATATATATATATATATATATAAATATGTAGCATCTTAGCTTTTAGTGCATGATCTTACATAAACAATTTTTACCCTTTAATCTTTAAGATTGTTTGTGGAGATTTGAATCACTCATGATGCACCAAACAACATTATCCAACTAAGACTCCTTATATATATATATATATATATATATATATATATATATATATTAGTTGCATAATATATTTTGGTACATAATATTGCACCAACATTTATACCATTCAATCTTTGAGATCAACAATTAAGATTTGAATCAAATGTATCATTATACTTTTGTACTTACATTTAACCCATATGTATACATTAACTTAAAGTGACTCAAATCTTCAAAGATAGAGATGTTGCAAGATGTGTTATATTTCTAGGATGTCCTCTCTCTATTTATTATATATATATAACATCTTAGCTACAAACTGTCTTTTGGTGTATAATCTTATATAAACATCTCAATAATTTGATCTTTGAGATTAACGATGGAGATTTAAATTACTTTATAAAATATAAAAATAGTACTTTTAATTTAAATCTCTATTATTGATCTCAAGAATCAAATAGTGAAGATGTTTATGTAAGATTATGTACCAAAAAACAATTTAGGACTCTCTCCTATATATATGTGTGTGTGTGTGTGTGTGTTTGTGGTGTGTATAAAATATACTTATCCAATTTCACATATTTATTTTCCTTCCTTTTTGGTAGGCAACAAAGGCTACTAAACCAGCAACGAAGAATTGAAAGAACACGAATCTTCTAAGCTCAAGGTTGGTCACCATGCAGCTCCGCATATGTAGCTGATCTACTTCAGTCTCTATGAATAATAATCGAAGGGTTATCTAGTTTATGTGTTGCTAAGTACATTCTCTGCCAGTGTGAATTTCCTAATCCAGGCTATATCTACGTTACTTCTTTCACAGCAAAATAGTGTGATACAAGGATCGAAATCCAACACTAAGAATTTGGCCAAGAACCATAGGGATGTATGGAGATTTCATGATTTGCAGTCATGAAATAATGAAGAGCTGAATTGGTTTAACACTCAATGATATGATAGTAATAGACACATCTAGGGGTGTTCAAGAAACCGCTGGAACTGAACCAAACTGGTGGTATGGTTGAGTTCTACATGTCAAACGATTTAGTTTGGTTCAGTTTTGACACGAGAAATAATTGGTGATTTGGTTCACGGTTTCAATGTAGGAACTGAGCCATGAGAACCAAACAGAACCGCTAGGTAAAGCTTTTGAGGAAGGAAAGTTTTAGTACTGTACTGAGGAGGCAGGTGGGGATCCATGGTGACCATAAAATGGGTGGTAAGGGTTTGAACAAAACATACCTTTCTTAGACTTGTGCTTAAGATCGAGTGGAGTATCCATTGTTATGAGATTAATATCTAATAGTGATCATTGATCGATATTAACTTGATTTATTTTCCAGTAAGGGTGTCAGTCAACCTTACTGGAAAATGAAGATGTTGAGATGGATGAGTGTTCATACAAGAAAAGACCGTATACATAATGAGGTTATTAGAAACAAATTAGGAGTGGCACCAATAGAGGATAAAATGAGAGAACATCGATAAGATGGTTTAGACATATAGAAAGAAGATCAAAAGAAGAACCTTTAAGAAGGTTAGAAAAACTAAATTTGAAAAGTATTAACAGAGGTAGAGGACGATCACAAAAGTGTTGGAAAGAAACAATAAAGAATGATCTAGCTTATTGGGAGTTAACTGCTAACATGGCACACGATAGGGAACTGTGGAAACAAAAAATCCAAGTAGCCGACCCCGTCTAGTATGGGAAAAGGCTTAGTTGTAGTTGTTGTTTGTAAGGGTGTCAGCCAACCAAATCCTAAAAAGTAGAACTGTGGTTTAGAACCGAATTGGAACTGTCGATCCAGTCTGATTCGGTTAAGTTTCAACCGTGCCACGGTTTGGTTCAGTTCTCAAAATACCAGGATCTGTAAGTAGAGGTTTGGTTCAAGGTTGAGACTAGAACCAAACCAAACTCAACCGGTATCGCCCTCTCATGTTAGGGGGACACCAAAATTGACACTTATTTGTTTTGATAGCAAGAAAAATTGGTACCACATTGAAGAAAGTTAAATGTGGGACACATTTTTTTAAATGCTTTTCATGAGAACCTTACGAAATGTCATATGAAAAAATGCTAAAGATACCTCGCTCAATCTGATCAATGATATGTTATATATATCATCTGATGTAAGTAAGGGCAGGTGCCCATTCTGATGCCCAAATCCTCCTGCCATCAAAGCATCCGGTTAAGGAAAATGAGTGTCAAAACAGACTCAAAGGAGAACATATCAAAGAATACCAATCCTGTCAAAACATTGAAGAGTTGAACAAGCATGCAGTCAAACGAAGAACAACAAAGGCCAATATCCAGCAAATACTAATTTTCAACCAAGTATCAATCCATCAGAGTTCTTGCCAGAGAAGTATCGAGATTATACACACAAAATAACATGTTAATGGTGAGTGTTCTTATAAAACAAAAAACCCATCATGAAGCTGCCAGGAAGTTGAAATAGTTGACAAAGGCTTCTCAAAATTAATTCCTTCTCCAAATACTTTAAGTGAATTTACATTGATCGCACGATACTAACATATAAAACCTCTTGGGTTCCTCTTCACGTTCACGTGGAGATATGATCCACCTCATTTAATGGGGTAAAAGAAATGTTAGCACCAAAAATTGGGAAGGGATTAGAGGAGTTACTTTCAAGATTAAATGTCCACTAGATGATGTCGGCTATATGGATTCTTTGTTTCCACAGAGTCTTATCATATGTCATGTTAGTAGTTAACTCAATATAAACTGGATTGTTCTTTATAGTTTTTTTCCAACACTTTTGTGGTCATCCTCTTCTTCTTTTAATATTTTCAAAATCTAATTTTTCATATCTACCGGAAGCATCTTTTGGTTGTCTTTCTACGTGTCCAAACCATCTTAAACATTTTTTTCTCATTTTTTCCTCTATTAGTGCTACTCTCAATTGGTTTCAAATAACATCATTATGTATAGGTCTTTCCTTGTGTGACCAATCATCAATCTCAACATCTTCATTTCTACCACGAACATCTTTTGTACATGTTAATGATTAACTGCCAATACTCATAACTATAAAACATAGCAGGTCTAATTATTGCTTCATAATATATATCTTTTAACTTTAATGATATCTTATTATCATACAAAATACTTAATTCTCTTATCCATTTTAACCAATTGGTATTAATTTTATGTGTAACATCTCCATCAATTCTTTTATCACTTTGAAAAATTGACCTAGGTGTTTAAAACTTTTCTTGTGAGGGATGCAATGTGTGTCAATCTTAATTTTTATGTCCTCTAAAGTACCCAAATAATAAAACTTACATTTCACATATTTTGTCTTTGTTCTACCAAGTCGGAAGTGTTTACTTTCTAGTGTTTCTTTTCATAGTTTTAATTTCCAATTAACTTTTTCCATAGATTCATCAACTAACAAAATATCATCTGCAAATAACATACACCAAGTTACTTCATCTTCAATATGTTTTGTTAACTCATCAATGACCAATATAAATAAACATGGACTTAAAGTTGGTCCTTGATGTAACCCTACTAACTTAAAAACAGTTTGTCATTGTTTCATGAGTCCTCACACAAGTTTTTGTACCATCGTACATGTCTCTTATAAGATTTATATATGCCAATGGGATATCTCGTAACCTAATATTAACTTAAAACATTTTGTCATTGGAATTTAACCTGTCAAATATTGTTCGTGACTATATCTTATAGAGACTTATTAATAGAGTTCATGCACCTTCATTTTTCATAATTGAATTTGTTTGAATCTAATTGAGATGTTTGTACATGTCCTTTAGATCTTCTTTCTATTTTTAATAATGATACAAATGTATTATTTATCTGGTATTTACTATCTGACTTGTCATTTATTTGTTTATCAAGGTTTAGAAGTAGTTCATGTAATTTTTAATAATTATGTATTGATTATAGTTTTACACATAGTCATCTTGTTTCACAAGTAAAAAAAAGAAAGCAATGGAAGTCATGCATCCACCTCTCTTGATGGTAAGTTTTCTAGTCATATTTTGAAATCTAGACTTTGAAAACAACCAAAATGTATGTACATGATTGAGTTTGACATATATAATATTACTCATTATAATCTTCGTAACTCTAAAAAAGATGGAGAATGTAGAGAAATTAGATGTTTTAAAATGGTAGTGAGATCATCAACTTACTTATCTAATTTTATCTTTAATTGCTAAAGATGTTTTTATTGTTCTAACTTAAATTGTTGATGTGGAGCAAGTATTTAGTACAATTAGTAACATATTAGGTGAAGAGTACTCTAACTTATAACTCGAGACCTTAGAAGCTAAGGCATGCTTAGATGACTTGACAAGAGTAAGATATCGAGCACAAGAGGATGAAGAAATGTCGGTTGATACACACACACACACATATAAGAGAAACTAGTATAGGTACTATTGACACTTATGTCACGCAAGCATAAAACAATAATGATGATTAAGTTCAAAGTTAATCACTTAAGGTAAAGATTTTCTACTAAAAGGTAGGAGAATTATGTGGGCTTTGATTCCTCTTCACCCAAGAGGATACGTAGGAGTAGACATGGCTAATTTGAAACCAGCTTAGTAATCAGAATTGGCCGAACCAACCCAAGATCCATAATTGGACTTGGGGATCTCCTGGTTCAATTTTGGTTAATAATTTTAAGGAATTAGTGAATTTAAACAACTCATTATTAAACAAATAATATATATTACATATATTGTCACATGTTGAGGTGTGACTCAATCATAGAACACTATCTAACTCTGAGTCAAGAGGGAGTTCAACTCCTACGGGAGTCAACACTTCTTCTTTCTAAGAAACTACATAATCTATCTACATTTTATAATGTAATATATCATGTATGCATAAATTAATGAATGTAATACTTATAAGTTATAACTTATAAGAATTTATTTAATGTAACTATACCCTTTTTATGTAATAATATAATGCTTATACTTATAAACTTATATAGTTTTAAAACTTGTAGTCGTATATAGTCTTACTCTTAGTCTTGTACACTTTAAAAAATTGGATTTAAGTATAATTACATATACTTATGTAGTTGTATAATATAAATATTAATTATATATAAATTATAAATAATATAATACTAATATCTATATCCAAATCCATCAAAAAATGAAACCATAATTGTTTTGAAACAGAAATTTGATCCGGATCCGAAACCACTCTGGAACCGAATTTGAAACCATAAAAAACAAAATCCAAAACTACTGGAACTGGATCCGAAACCACCCCAAAACAAGATCCAAAACTATCCAAAAATCAGATCTAGAACCACCTGAAACTGAAACTAAATCTGGAACCATCATGAAACAGGATCTGGAACCATCAAAACTGGAAATAGAATCAAAACCGTCTACTAGATAGTTCAGTTATGGTTTCTGGTTACAAGTAACCCATAATCAAATATGTCTAGAATGAATGTAGAACCTATTCTAGTTGAAGTGGCTTCGGTTTGAATTCAAAACTAATTGATAAATTTAAATTTTAAAATTTTTAAAAATATAATATATTATATAATAATAAAACCGGCCATCGTCAATGTGAACGGTTTGGATTTTCGTCACAAATTAAGAAATGTGATCTTGACGCGTCTTTTCAAATGCATTGTCACCAAAAAACAGAGAAACAAAACTCAAGTGAAAAGTCAATCTCTTGTTTCTCATGACAGAAGGGAGAAGAAAAAGAAAGTGGTCCTCTGAAAAAGTGAAAAGCATAGGGCAGCAAAAAACTAAAACAATAATATCAGGTAGTTGTAAGGAAATGCAAAATCTAGGGTTACTACTTTCTGAATGAAACCCCGATTCTCTCTCTAGAGATACCGTACGGCCCAAAGTCTGGCCCCTTCTGTCTCTCTCACCACACTTAACGCTTCACCAATTTCTCTCTCTACCCTTCTTTCACTCCACCCTAGTCCAACAGTCCACTTGGGTGCTCATTTGTTCTTTTGACCTTCCATCTCAAATGAAAAAGGGCTCACTCCTAATTTGCCCAACTTTCTCTTTCTATCTTACCATCTTCTTTCTCTCTCTACCCAAGTACTCTAATGCATACCCTACAACTCCATGTAGTAGCAACTTGTTCTTTTGACACCTTCCAGCTCAATTAAAAGGGGTTTCTCATGCCCAACACTCTCTATCCTATCATCCTCTTTCTCTTTTTACTCATGTATGTACCCTAACCCATGTCCTACAACTCCATGTAATAGCAACTTGTGTTCTTTTGACAACTTCCAACTCAAATAAAAGGGGTTCTCTCTCACACCTGCAATCTGTCTTTTTTTCTACCTTGCTTCCTCTTTCTCTCTCTACCCATCTACCTTAAACACATGCCCTGCAAGTTAGAAGGATAATAAATCTGCGCTGCAAATTAGAGGGATAATAAAAGCAGTGTCTACCCTCCCCAAAGCTGGTTCTCCCCACAAACCACTGACAACCACTATGGCCTCGATGGCCGGCTCTCTCCTCTTCCTGCTTCTCCTCTCAGGCTTCCTCCCGCCGGGAAAATCAGACCTAGCTGGAGACAAGGCCTCTCTCCTCTCTTTTCGGTCCGCAGTCGGGAGGTTTCTCTCGTGGAACCAGTCTGAGCCGACGCCGTGTTCTTGGCAGGGCGTTCAATGCGACAACGGTCGCGTCACCGCCCTCCGCCTCCCCGGCGTCGGCCTCATCGGCGATTTTCCCTCTGGCCTCGGTGGTCTGACGGCGCTCCATACTCTCAGCCTCCGGTTCAACGCCCTCTCCGGCCCGCTTCCGGCGGACCTCGCCGGGCTTTCCGAACTCAGGAACCTCTTTCTCCATGGGAACCGCCTCTCTGGCACCATACCGCCGGCGATTTTCGGCCTGAAGTACCTCGTTAGGCTCGATCTCGCCGAAAACCACTTCACCGGAGAGATCCCCACCTCCTTCAACAACCTCACTCGCTTGGCGACGTTGCGGCTCGAGTCCAATTCCCTGACCGGACCGATTCCCGACCTGAACCTCACGAATCTCGTCCCCGGCCAGTTCAATGTCTCGTTAAACCACCTCAACGGATCGATTCCGGCGTCGCTCTCTCGCCTCGGCTCGGATTCCTTCCTCGGAAACCGTGCTCTCTGTGGTGCACCTTTGGAACCATGCCCTGGTCTTGCCATTAACCCGTTCTCGAACGGCACCAGTCCTTCCGGAGGAACCAACGGCAATGCGGGTCCCGGCGGCCGTCGTCGGAGGCTTTCCGGCGGGGCCATCGCGGGGATAGTGATTGCTTGTGCTGTAGCGGCGGTGATTCTGCTATATATCTGCTTGGCGTGCACCAGAAAGAATCAAAGCAGTAGCGAGAGGACCGGCGCGATCAATATGGCGGCTGTCAAGCAGCCACCACCGGATCCGGCGGCGCCGGAAAAGCCATTGGAGGCGGAGGACGGCAATGTAGCTGCAAAGGAGGAGAATGCCGATTTGGGGAATAAAGAGATCGATGTCGTCGGCGGCGCTGGGGGTCGGAAATTGGTGTTCTTTCCGGGGGCGAGGCGTGGCTTCGATCTCGAGGACTTGCTCCGGGCGTCGGCGGAGGTTTTGGGGAAGGGGACGTTCGGGACGACGTACAAGGCCGTGCTCGAAGCTGGGAGTCTGGTAGCGGTGAAGAGGCTCAAGGACGTGAGCATGGGGCAGAAGGAATTCGCGTCGCAGATTGACAAAATCGGAACGCTGGTGCACGAACATCTGGTTCCTCTGCGTGCTTATTACTACTCGAAGGAGGAGAAGCTTCTTGTCTATGACTATATGTCCATGGGGAGCCTATCTGCATTGCTTCATGGTGAGAGTTTTACTCGATATGTACTGTTTATGGATTTAATCTGCAAATTTTATGATTTTCGAGGCTCATATGCGGATCGTGCTTCACTTAGCCTGCGATCAAAGCTGTTTAAAATAATTTGGTTGCTTTTGCTCATCTTTGCATATAGAGCCTCCAGTGAGAAGGCGTGAGAATTTGGATGGTTGCCACTTCAAGAAAGAGGGAGAGGAATCCTTCGTTTAAGTATTGGAAAGAAACGATAAAACATGACACATGATGCTCTTATGGAGTTTAATGCTCACATAATTCTAATGTGACACAAGATCCAGCTGAATGGGGATAAAGGATCCATCTAGCCAACCCCAATTAGTGGATGAATGTATAAAATGTTTGAATTCATTTGTTGTTTTGCACTCTTTTGCTGTCGTTTCTAGCTATTTGGAGTGTGATAGCCCATCCTGCTGTGATTGTGAGATCTGCGAATTAGTGGATCCGTTGTTTGTTAAGATTCATCTCGGTTCTGTACAACACTACTGCTTTAATTCCTTCTTTTGGCGTCCTTTCATACGCTCTGATGCTATTGATTAATGATTTTTTTCATACTCTTCATAATAGTTTTTGCTTGATTGACTTAGCAAAACTTGCATTTGCTAATGGATACCATTGACCTTGTCATTTGCTTTCCATAGCTGTCATTAGTTGCAGCGCTAGCATTTGCTTCTTCTAGTCAATGAGTTAGGTCTGGTGGGTGGTACTTGTTTTTCAACAGAGTTGTTTTCCTTCATTCTCTCAAGGCTGGTATAATCTCATTTGGGTATTTCTTCCTGCTGAACAGCATTGGCCTTTTGTGATGACTGATGATGTTGATAGCTTTTGAATCTGTTTGTTTTATTTACCTAATCTGTATTATTAGTTTATCATTTAGATGGTAGTCACACTGAATCAGCAACTCCATGGTTATTTTTCTTTTTCGTTTTTGGAAGACCACAAAAGTGTTAAGAAGGAAATAATAAAAAATGATTTAGCTTATGTATGACATGGCACATGATCGATGTCTATGGAAACAAAGAATCAATATAACCGATCCCATCTAGTATGGGAAAAGGCTGAAGTACTTGTTTCTTCTAAAAGGTCTGTATGAACAGGAAGCAGAGGATCAGGTAGAACCCCTCTAAATTGGGAGATGAGGTCGCTCATTGCTCTGGGAGCTGCAAAGGGAATCGAGTATATCCATTCGCAAGGCCCCAACATCTCCCATGGAAATATCAAGTCTTCCAATGTGTTGCTGACTGAAGAATATGATGGCTATGTTTCTGATTTCGGTCTTGCCACGCTGGTGACCTCGGCACCAGCAACAAACCGTGTGATTGGCTACCGAGCACCCGAAGTAACTGACCCAAGTAGAATCTCACAAAAGGCTGATGTTTACAGTTTCGGCGTCCTGCTTCTTGAGCTCTTGACCGGCAAGCCGCCTGCTCACGCATTGCTCAATGAGGAAGGAGTGGATCTCCCTAGATGGGTGCAGTCGGTGGTCCGTGAGGAATGGACTTCAGAGGTGTTTGATCTCGAGCTCCTGAGGTACCAGAATGTGGAAGAAGACATGGTTCAATTGCTGCAGTTGGCCATGGATTGTGCTGCAACCTATCCCGACCAGCGGCCAGCAATGAAAGAAGTGGTGAGAAGGATCGAGGAGCTCCACCGCAATATTACCCGTACCCGAGGTGAGGAAGAAACAGCGCGCTCTTCTCTGAGGACAACCAACTCCATCGAGGAGTCTGGCAGCATTTAGCAATGCAGCACTCTCCTAGCTCGTTTTATTAATTTAGAGACAGAGAACATATCAAAACTTCATTATAATTCACCATGATCAAAAATGGTATTTGTCTTCATTTCTTGTCCTTTTTTTCTCTTTTGTTTCTTATTTTCTTTTGGGTCTTACCGTCAATGGAGCTTCTTAAGCTTCCGTGCTTCTTGTAATTACATTTTGCATCTTTTCATTTGCTCTACCTAAAGGAATGCTTGTAATTCTTTCCTCTTGTTTCCTTTGAAGAAAAACCTCAACTTGGATGCCATTGTTTAAAAGTTCTTATTTCATGATTGATAACCCTGTGTTAATACTGATTTATGGTCTCTAAACTTCAGTTTGAAGTGCTAAATTATATGCCGATAGAGCAGTAGCTTCTCATCAAATAAGATAAGAGCTGGAGCTTTGTCTGGTAACGCCTTTTCAATGTGTCTCGCATGCTTGCATATTTACCTTTGCTGTCATCGATGCATGTGTATCATCTTTTTACAGCTCGTTGCTCTGGGTTTCCTGTATTATTTCATCAACTTGTTATGTTTTGCTTCAGTAGAGAAGATTTCTATGGGTACCATCTCTCTCTCCATGTATATATATATTCAAAATTTAACGGTTGATGTTATTGATCGAATAGTTGAGATGTTTAAGGATATTTGAGCATACCATGTTCTTCGTATATATATATATATATTGCCTTATATTTTATGCAATATTGGCTGGATCACTAGTTCCAATCATGGAATTATAGAAACGCCAATTGATGATTCATGCATGCCAACAAAGTCCTTAAGAGGAACAACAGGGTGACCATTATTGTTCTAACACCAACCCATGTGGTTGGCCCCACTGCAGTCAGTGTGTCTTCAGCTTCTTTGCAGTTTTGTAATGTTACGATGGTATTTTTTGTTTTTGGCGCGTTAAGCCTTATTATAACATTTTTCAATGCAGGTAATTAAGGATAGAAAAGATCATTTATGCTCTCCATTTTGGTTCTGCCCTAATTGGATTTCAAATCTTAAGATATGGATTTGGATCTGAATCAGGCCCAAAGGTACAATAGATCTAGTAGGACCAACTCTTTTCTGGATATGCCTAGTAGGACTAATCTTGGATTGAAGTTGTACGAGATCCAAAACTAGCACCAAAACTAAGCCTTCTCCACAGTGGGTGCAGCCTGCCTACCTGGACTCTTCAGCCGTTGTGGTCGATCTCTCTTGTATTAGCATTTAACCCCACTTTGGAGTTTTAATTCGAACTTGAATCTGAAACTGCAAAACACCTGATTATACATGTTTGAATTCAAACGAAATGAATTCAAACTTTCTTTCCACTGAGCAGTATCAAACTCTCCATCTTCATAATTGCATTACTTGCAGCCCTTGGATACTTTTAAACTCTCTCTCTCTCTCTATTGATTGCGGGTACTGAAGAGAGACAAGATCAAACTCTCTATCTTCATAATTACATTACTTGTAGTCCTTGGATACTTTTAAAACTCTCTTTTCTCTCTCTCTCTCTCTCTCTCTCTCGATCGAAGCCCTCCATTGATTCTGAGTACTGGATCCCAAGGAATTCAGAATGGCAGATTCATACCTAATGAGTTAGTAGGGTATGAATGTGGTATGACTTGGTGAAGCCATAGACACAAAAGACCAAAATGTTTTATACAAAGTTTATAGAATCTCTCTCTCTCTCTCTCTCTCTCTCTAAATATCTATATGGCTTAGTCCGTGCTCAATCCTCATCCATGTTAAATCCTTTTCAAACATCTCTATTGTTCATCTTCATGATCAACGATGAAGATTTAAAATTTAAAAAAAATGTCATTGTACTTTCTATACTAATATTTAATGCTCAATGATATTTATTTTTCATTTCAAATGTTTACCATTGATCGTTGTGATCAAACAATAGAAATGTTTAAGTTGATTTATTATGTATTGGATTGAGCATATATATATATATATATATATATGGTCCGAGCTTAATTGAGCAAGATGCTCAATCCCTAGCTTTGCATGGTCTTCGTGCTTGAACCAATCAAAGTTGCTGTCCAATGGTCAAAATTATCGTCACCACATCAAAACCACTTGAAAAAATTAAATATTTATACATATATAAGTGATTTTGTGTTTCTTAAGGTGTTTTTAATAGTACAAATCATGGTTTTGACCAATGGAGTAGTAGAAAGTCGTGAAAGACAAAAGTTGATGCTTTAAGTGAAAGAACCGTACCAAATTAGGATTAAGCACCGTGCTTGATTGATGATGGACCACAACAAAGACACATATTAAAGCTAGTGCTTGAAGCGGGTGAACCATACGAAACGGGATTAAGCGCCATGCCTAATTGAGGATGGACCACACACACACACACACACACATATATATATATATATATATATATATATATATATATATATATAGAGAGAGAGAGAGAGAGAGAGAGAGAGAGAGAGAGAGAGAGAGAGAGAATGATCTGGCTGATAGCTGTGTCCAGCTGGCCAGTGCCAAATAAGCCATTGGCTTCCCCGAGAACAAAATAAATTGCTTTAATGCAGTTTCACCTTTGGATTCTCGGATCGTATTCTCACATTGTTGCATCATATAACCACACCGCATGGGCACTCTCTCTTTCTTCTTTCTTAATTTATTCTTCCTTTCCTTCCGGTGATCATAATTTCTTACCTTACAACTTTCAGCCATGCAATAAATAAGCCAAGAAACATATTGTACTTCATTTATACGTTTCCTACACACACTTCTCAGTTTTTATTATGTCAATAACTATTGAGTACTTTAAAAAAAAATCTATAGAGTAATGCATGTATTATTATTCAATGACTTGTTTGTGATTAAAAAACAATATTTGGCTTATTTGATTAGTATAATTATGGGGAAAAAATGTATCAATCTCAAATCACAACATGGGGTGGGTTGCTCCATATTTTATACCCACAGGTAGGTTCAAGTGGACATAACCGGTTTTCGGGTAATCCGGAACCAAAAGTTTCAAATCGCTGGTTCAAGTTTTCTTGAAACCAAGAATTAGAACAAAATCGGAACAAAGCTGTCTTTTTTTTATTATTATTATTTTAGTTCAGAATTGCCGGTTCCGTTTTCAATTTGAGTCCTAACAAGGGGAAAACATTAAAAAATTGAATTTTTAAAAAAGTTGGAACAAATGGGTTGGAACACTGTTTTGGTTCCGATCTGATTCCGGTTCCATGAAAGGTGGAACTGGAACTGAACCGGTGTTTCCTGGTGTTTGTGTTTGCGTACACGGAAAGTGAAATGAAAAGGTTGGGTCATTGTGGGATGATCTGTTTTTGACACAACTAAAGCATGACATGATGCAGAACATGTTGTTGGCAACTTCCGTCACAACACGAACACGACCCATAGAACCTGTCTCCACCAAAGTGACTTGAAATTTTGGTTCCTTTGTTTTGGGCACACACGAAAAAAAATGCAATGTGCCCGATTGAAAACATGAATTCATGCCTACTCGCAGTGGCCGATGTGGATTTCTTAGTGGGTCTATGCGATAGACCATGGATTCAACCGTGGGCTATACGTTTTGGCAGTACATGAAAATTTGTATTATAGCCCATGTGTACTGAATTCAGCTCAATTAGATCTTCATTGGATCAGGCAAAATTTTATTGAACCATCCCTAATCGGGTTCAGACTCAGATCCACGAACTTATTGCTACATTATGGTGAAACTACAAATTAGACATTGCCAGTTCCTAACAGGCCCATGGTTCCAATCAGAACCAAACCAGATTAGGAGCTGGCTGAACCCGGAACCAGTGAAACAGGAACTGGAATTGGAACCTGAACTGGAGACCACCCGGTTCGGTTCCGGTTTCACCTTTTATAAAACCGGAGCCAGCGGTGCTCACCTGACTAGGGGGTCGACTCACAAGTTGGTGGTCGTGAAGCTTGATGCCAGAACTGATGCCCGAACCACGCATTTGGCTTCGGCCTTCCCATAAATGTGCCGAAAAAATATGGCTCAATTCGCCTACTGAACCGGGCCAAGAACTGACAGGAAGTGGAACCAGGTTCGGAACTATACCACCCAGTTCGGTTTCAGTTCTACTTTTCATGAAAACGTAATCGTCTTGAAACCGGAACTGATGGTTCCATACTGTCGGCTCCAGTTTTTTTTTTTTTTTTTTTTCAAATTTTAAAAGCTTTAACTATTTGTTGCCAATTGTGGATAGTTTAAGACTCAAACCGAAACCATCCTGAAATTGGAGGTCTCAGAACTGTAACCGGAACCAGACCTGGGTCAGTTCTTTTACGGTTACAGGTTCCAGTTTACTCGGAACTCACCATGTATAGCTAACAGATAACAGCGAGACAAGCACAACCTTGGGTTTGAACTCATGACTTTCTGTTTGAGTGCCCTTTTGAGTCAACCCTCTAGCCATGGGAGCCATAGATAGCTCTTTGTGCAAGATTAACAAGATTTGTCACGATATATTTTTATTATTTTATATTATTTAAATATTTGCATTTTCAAGAGCAAGGGTTTACTTTTCTTACAGATGATTTGAAATGTTTATTTTTTGGGGAGTTTTGTAAAATAAATTTATGCAGAGGAACTGGAAGAACCTGGCAGGTTCCCCATTTTGAACATGGGCCACATGGTTTGGCCCAAATCTTAGGTAGACCCGTCTCTGAATTGGTGGGCTGGAGATCAAATTCGTGGTAAGACTTGACAAAGGGTTGGCCGTGAGCCGGCCAGCCAGACCATCCATCATGGAGTGACCAAACCGGGTCCAACAAGACTGGCCCCTACGGTTGGCCCAAGCTAGCCGAGACGAGAGCTCATGGTAGGTGGATTTCCCGGTTTGTCCTAGCTAAAATAGGGACAGATTGATTCCAGAACCGATTCACTTGGCAACCAGGGTGTTAGCCCTCTCGACTCCCATGCCGGAGTTGCGAGTTCGATTCTCATTCTCAGGGTGTACATGCATACGTGGGTGTTAGGCTTTGGCTTCAGTTTGTAAAAAAGAAAAAGAAAAAGAAAATCAATTCACTTCATAGAGGCACCGGACATTGGAGTGGTGCCTACTTGATTCAGTGAACCCAAAATCTGGTTAAGTGCATGTAACCGGTTCCTAGTAGTAGACCTGCCCAGTTCCGGGTAAACCGGGACAGGTGGTTCCAATCTATTAGTTCTGATTCTACTAAAACTTTGAACAGGAACCGAGCCAGCACCCTGTTTCTGTTTCTGGGTCCACAACGGTTCTGTTCTCAGCTTCGGGTCCAGTTTAGTTTCGAAGTGAAATACATTAAAAGTTGGGATTTCAGAACCGGAACCAAAATATGGTTTGGGATCATCAGTTACTATTCCGGTTCCAGTTCAATTGTTGGGAAAGCGGAACCAAAACTAAACCAATGGAGACCCTGTTCTGGTTTATGGTTCGAAGGTGGTTCGGTTCTGGTTCGAAACATTGGACTGTGTTCACACCACCCACCTCAACCTAGTAGGGTTTTCCTCTTGCCCTCGTGTCATGTGCAAAATAGGGTTCTCAATTTGCTGGACACAAAACAGTCTACCAACCTAGCATGTCACTCGGACACTTCAATTTGCTCTCGTGTCGTGTCCCCTAACTCGTTAAGTAAAAAACCCCAGAAGAGTGATGGATCCGGAGTCATTTTGATGTGCCGTCGGCTTGATTGGCCCACCCGGAGTGAACCGGTTAGTATATACTAGGTCCAACTAATATACGAAAACTTGGGTGTGCAACTTCGTGTTTTGGGTCATGTTCGTGTCTAGATCATTTCTTGTTTGGCGTCCACACAGTTCAACTTGAGCATGGGTCAATTTTTCCGTCTTACTTCAGGTGAACACGACACAAGGCTTTTTGTGTGGATTGTGTGAAATTTTGCCGGTGGTCACACTGTCGTGCAATTCTGTGTCGTACCTTTTGTCTTGTGTAAATTCTTTTCCTTTTTGGTACAACGGGGAGGCTAAAGCAGATGCACGCCCCCGATGTTGAACACATGACCTTCAATAATTGAGCCGACACCCTAGCAAGGGCCCTTTTGACACCCCAGCGTGAACGTAACTCATAAAGAAGTAAAGGGCATTACTATGTGCACACCCTTTTACTACACATACCTCATTTTTCTTAAATACCCAAAATACCCTCACAAAACATTTCTCTCTCCTCTGCATAGTAAAATCTCACAAATTTTCTTTCTTCAGTGATTGATTTTTATCTGATTTTCGTTCATTGACAAGTACTATATTATTATTTGCAACCAACTATTATCGATTAATTACTTACAAACTATAGACGTGAAAATTCTCACTTTTGGTTATGAGGCCTGAAGTGAACCTTTTCGTGCCTAAGTCGCTTTATGGGCGTGCCAGCTAGCTTACTTGAAACTAGCGAAGATTTTCAAAATATCTGACTTTTTAGGCAATTGTGAGGAAGCGGGATCTTTTCGTCCCAAACCTTCTTGAACCGATGCTCAAGGGTCAGTTTGTACGCTTAAAACTTTGTTTTAGCAAAATTTTGCAAAATATTAGTGTTTAAAACGTGATGTATGCCTAGTTTGCACGATTTTTATATACGTGGGTTGCACATATCCAAGTCTTTGATTTTAAGCTATTTAGGCCGGATGTGTGTGCACAAGTGTCGAGGCTTTTTCGAAAGCGTACGAATGCAAGTATGCAAAATATTTCGGTTTTGAAGATATGATGTGAGCTAGGCTCGAATTGAAAGTAACTCACACAACTTGAATGTAAAACCCGAAATGTAAAGACGTAGCTTAAAGGAAATACCTGAATTTAAAGGCAGCTCACATGACTTGAATGTAAATTGCGGAAGGGAAATATATCTATATCTTAAGAGCGAAAAAGCTCAATGTGTGCATGTGTATTGTGTATAAATGTAAAGACAACTCACACAACTAAAATTTAACTTGCTGAAAGGGAGATATAGATATAAGAGCGGAAAGGCTCAATGTGTGCGTGTGTGTTGTGTATAAATTGAAAGATAACTCACACGACTGAATTTGAACCACCCTAAATGTAAAGACGTACACAGCTTGAAATGTAAAACTCACATAGCTGAAAGTATATAGATACTTCTATATCTTAGGGGCTGTCAAGGCCAAAATGTGCGTGAGAGTATTGAGCAAGTGCTCGGGTGCCCTTTGTGTGCAAGTGTGGAAGCTTAAATGACAAACTCACACGACTTGAAAGTAACAACCCAGCTGAAAGTATATATATACACTTGATAAGAGTTGAAGCTCAATGCACGCGTGCGTGAGTGTGGAATTTAAATGACAACGCACACAGCTGAAAGTAACAACCCGAATGAAATTACAACTCACACGGCTCATACTAGAGTCTTTGGAGTAAGAGCGAAAGCTCAATGTGTGTGTGCAAATCGTGTATGATTAAGAGCTAAAGCTCAAGTGTACGTGGGTGTCTTGTGTACGAGATAAGAGCTAAGGTTCAAGTGCACGTGTGTGTCTCGTGTACGAGATAAGAGCTAAGGCTCAAGTGCACGTATGTGTCTCGTGCGTCAAGCACCAATATTACATCTCGGGGGGAGACCACGCTCCATTATTACAACCCCGTGTCAAAATTGAATTTAAGTATGAAAGGAGTAATGTAAATACCGAATTTTAAACACTTACAAGTGATTTGGCTTTCTTCTCCAATCTACACGGGTTTTGGTCCACTTTGGCAACCACGAGGATGACCTCTTTGGTATGCTTGAGACGAGAGGTGGCTGGCTCGAGTTATGCTTGAAGGGAGTCGGTTTACTTGGGCTTGAAGAGAGGGCTCACGGCAAAAGGTGGGTTGCGGGTTTAGGTAGGGTGTATGGCAGTGGGTGTGGTGAAAGGCTAGGAGGATGGCAGTGGATGGGGTGTTGGCAGATGAAGTTGGCTGGTATGGCAAGGCGGTATGGGATGTTAGGGACAGGAGGGTGTTCGGTTGGGGTGATGAAAGGCTTTGACGTGCTAGGCACACGGGACAGGTGACAGGGGGTGCTGCAGGCAAGAGTGCAGGAGCGCGCAGGACAGGAGCACGAGATAGGGCGCACGCTGGCAGGGCATAAAGGGGGTTCTAGCAAGGTGCGGTGCGCGCAGGCGGTAAGGCGCGGAGTGTTGTGGTGCGCGGAAAGGGGAGCACAGGCTTGCGGTGAGGGGTTCGGGTGGTGACAGGGTGAGTCGGGTATTAGGGGGTGTCGGTTGGTGGAAAGGTAGGTCGGTTTGGCTGGGATTAGGGGGCACGTATGGCGGTGGAATTAGGAGGGTGTTGGTCTTGGGTTAGGTCTAGAGGGTTAGGAAAAGAAGGTTTAGTTTAGAGTTAGGTTTAGGCTTACCTTAGGCTAGGCTTTGGCTCAAGCTTTTGTCCAGCTACCTCGGGTCCTCCATGCGCAGGTAGGTCCACCTCGGCTCATGTTGGTGCAGCCCATACTAACCCTATTTA
This sequence comes from Brasenia schreberi, assembly GCA_036023115.1. Classification (NCBI taxonomy): domain Eukaryota; kingdom Viridiplantae; phylum Streptophyta; class Magnoliopsida; order Nymphaeales; family Cabombaceae; genus Brasenia; species Brasenia schreberi. The sequence continues at coordinate 2,409,828 of JAYKKT010000041.1, forward strand.
GCCCACAAGGCTTAAACCCACTAAAAAAAAATTAAGCACAAAGCACTCACCTTAACTCTCTCTCTCCTCCAAGGCTCTCCAAGCATTTCACGTGGAACCCCTTTTGGAGACCCCCTCACCTCTATTTATAGGCAAGTGAGGTGGGTCTTGGGTTTGGATATGGGTTCGAGATTTGGATCCAAATCCAAATACCATTTGGATCTAGATATGGATATTTATGACCAGATCCGATCCAAATTCAAACATTTATATAGATATAAATCTGGATATTTTGGTTAAGATCCAATCCAATCGAAACACTATTTAGATCCAATCCAAATCCAAATACTATTTGGATCGATCCAAATCCAAACACTATTTGGATATGGATCTGGATATATATGGTCCAGATTCGATCCAAATTTTCTCTGAGCAGTCCTTCTTGGCGTTTCGAGACAGACGGCTTGTGCGGGCCTTGGCTTCATCAGTGCACAGTCTGACATTCCCCAACTTTGTCGTCTCCCTCTCACATTTCTAGACTTCGTTTCAATCAAATTTCTGGTTTTCAAGCTTGGGATTGGATTTCAGAAGATAAGGTTGATGCTTTTGGCTTCATATGTCATATGCTGGGCTTGAAGTCTGCTTCTGGTCCGGGTTCTCCTTTTGCTTTCGGCCCTACTTTCATCAGATCATGCTGATTTTTGGGCTTTTGGACCTGCTTCCAGAGTTTGCTTTTGATCAGGCCTTTGGAGTTGCTTTTTGGGTTGCTTCTTGATTAGGTGTCGTCCTTCATATTTCACTTGTTTCATTTGGCTCTTTATGAAATTGGGGCTTTGCCCGAATTTAAGAAATCCACATTTTGATCGGGGTTTTAGGCAAATTTTTGAAGCTTTTACAACCCCTGGGTTTTTGAAAACTCCAAATTTGGGTTTTGAAATGAATTTTAAAACCAGGTGTTTGATTTTGAAATTCGTTTTATTTTGGGGTGTTTACACAAACCTAGTTGGAATCAAACAAACAAAGATATAAGAAGAACGAAAAAAGAAAATCAAAGAGACGATTGATCTACCTATTTTCTAGATTTTTTCTAAATTTAGAAGGTTAGTGTTTACTCATATCATTGTATTTTTGTTATTTTGCTTAAAAGTTTTCGATTTTTTTAATATTTAAAGATGATTTCTAATTTTGGGTGAAAATACATTAGGAAATGCAGTCTAGGCACATCTCTCTTAAAGCGGGAGATACGATCTAAATACACCTCCCTTGACGATGGAGACACGTTTGTCTCGCATCGCCTTCAACCAAATAGTTTTTTTCCTGATATTTGATATCCATATTTTTATTACAGAATGACAAACAACTCAAATGAAAGAACTTATGATAGAAGCGATTCAAAGAAGATGTTGACTCATCAATATACTTATCATATGATGACTAAGGATTGTGATAGTGATTTCAATGTAGATGATGAATTTATTGATTGCGAGGGTGATGGGGGTAGACTATTAATTTGTGTTTGTCACAAATAATATATTTAGGAGTTGTAATGAAATTATATTGACTATATAAGACTAGTTGGGAGGAAGCATAATAATTTTATGCTTATTAATCATTTGAAGATAAAAGATATAATAAGTAAGGTATGACTTGCATGTAAAAGGAGTGATAAGTATAAGTAAAATCATCATGTTGATGTTAAAAGTACTAGGTGGACAAGCATTAAGAAGGTAGATTGCTCCTTCTTATGAAGAGGAGAGGGTGAAGTCAATGAATATTGGAAGATACATGTAGTGAATGAGATACATAACTATCCTTCAGGGTTATATGTCGAAGGACATGTCTTTGAAAGGAGATTGAGTAACTATTAGTACAGTGTAACAAAAGACCTTACACAAAGTCATTGTCAACCGAAGCATATTATGATGCATTTTAAACGGGTGGACGTTGAAAATGTGAGTATGGCAAGACATTTATAATACAAAGATGAAAATCATGGTTCTCAAAGTATTGTACAACAACTACTATACGATCTAGACATTAACCATTATCATACATAATATCGTAAAATCCCTAATACAAATACTGTCAATGACATTATATTTGCACATCCTCGTTTCGTACACCTATTTCATGCATTTCCATAGGATTACAATGACAACACATATCAAACAAATATGTTAGTGTCTTATTGTTGTATAGTAATGTTTACCGTATATTACTACTATTAATGGTTACATATTTTATATATTTTTTGCAGGTATAAGATGCCTTTTCTTTAGGATGTCAGGTTCACGTCAAAGTCTAAGAATTTTTTCGTAACTTTCGCTTTTATAAGTGTAAAAAAGTAGAAGAATTATATTTGGGTGTTGAGGTATGAAAGAGATTTATGTACTCCAAACAAAATTCTACGTGTTATCTATAGTGAGCGTGATCTGGCTTTAGTGAATGCCATTAAATAATTTTTATAGATGTGATACATTTTTTGTGTAGACAATATATAACCAAATATATTGAAGCTTTTATTGTAAAGTTGAAAAGGAATAAAAAGATGGTGTGTGTATTTTCTATAAGTTGGAGGAAGGTCTTTCACTCACTTAATGCAGTTGTAGGACAAGGGGAGGAGTGGTGGTATAAAGTTCGTAGAGAGTGCATGAATGATGTGGTACCTAGCCTTCAAATATATGCAAAGGTTTTCATAGAGGATGGTGGTGTTGATGTTGTTATTCAATATATTGCATACATGAGAGATGGGTTATATCCTAGTCAGTATTGGATATTCATGATAGATATGAATTCATTTATCACTACTTAGTGGAACGTAGTATTGGTACTCTTCTCTATGATAGGGTCAATGACATTTCTGTCACTAGTGTTACACTTACCAATTTGTTGTGAGGGATGTGTAGTATACATGCTATCATTATATTGCATAATATTTTCTAGTAGTGAGCATAATATCTATATAATTCATTACCTTATGACGACAATTTGTATATTGAAGTACATATTAATCATTTATTTTGTTTATATTTTTCGTAGATAAACGTGACTGATGACTCTCTGATGTCTCGTATCTTCTTAACATAATAATATTACCGAGATAAAAGTATTGGGAGTTGGTCAGTTACATTTTAAGAATGTATTGGCTTATATATACAATTGAGAGGACCATAAGATGATGTTGTATAGGATGTTGAGGATGATAACTAAGTGTCAACTATTATTCATTTGCATATATAATTGCATGATTTCAGGATTTAAATAAATATCATATATTATGTTGATTGATAGAATATAATATTTCATTGCAATTATGTATATAAGCTTCAGTAGCAAAAAACCCTAATTTATTTAATTACAATCATCATTTACATATACAATATTTTAAATTTATAAAATAACATCCTACATATAAACCAAATAAAAATGTCACTAATCATCACAATCATCATCGTCAAGTGTCAACCGGTGAATTCATTTCATGTCATTAGTCATACATTTCTATAAGGCTAAGCAACATAAGATCACATACCAATGGTCATGATACAAATGCTGAATATATTGAAGTTGTTATAAGAGTCTCACGTATCACACTTATACACTTGTATAAGAAATTAAGTGGAGGAAGGTTATTGTGTAGGGTTAAAGAAAAACCTCTAATAGAAATACAATAATTTGTTTACCTCTATGTAGAATGATGTATCACATTGTCTAGGTAGAGTAGGCTCAACAACATGTAACTGATTGCTAGAATCTCGTAAAAAAAATCGATGCGTCCTCTAAATGTACTACTCTATATATACCTCATCACACTTGTATAGGTATAATGCTTCTATAGCTTATTAATTTATAAATAAAAAAGTTAAACTATACATAACACAAATAATAATAGTAAACATTATTACTTAAAGTAAATAAGTATGTTTACTAAGTTGTTCTTCAATTCGAGATACCTTTCTTAGTTGTCTGTATAAAAAAGTTAATATAGTTAAACTCCACACGTAATTATCAACCCTCCTACAATCATGTGTCAATAGATTCACAAGTGTTATGACACCCTATCTCTAGACATATTTTGATATAATATGCATCCTAACTGATATAACAAATTATATAATGTCTTATTTGCATTACTCGCTCTCCTTAAATGAAAGTATAGAGAGTGTTCACAAGTGTTATGACACCCTGTCTCTAGTCAGTATTGGATATTCATGATAAATATATCGTGACAAATATCAACCCTCCTACATACATGTATAGAGAGTGTTTACGTAAATTTACGTTGAAGTTTTAAAATACTTGTTCTTCTTAGAATAGAAACTATTGATATCAATACATGTATAGAAAGTATTTATATAAATTTACATTGAAATTTTGGGTAGGAAGTATATTTTAATAATTATTGAAAATGATCAAGGACATTTTGAGAAAAGAATCAACAATAGGAGGGTGTGTGTATCATCAATCCTTGAAGTATTGATATCAATACATTTGTCCTCTTCACTGGTCAGGCTCTACCCATAATATAATGTGGATGAGCTGTTATCACTTTTCATATTGTCTATAAATATACATTTACATAATACATTAGAACAAAAAATATTAATATCAATACATATAGAGAGAGTGTTTACATAAATTTACACTAAACTTTTAAAATACTTGTTCTTCCTAGAATAGAAAGTATTGATATCAGTACATGTATAGAAAGTATTTACATAAATTTACATTAAAGTTTTGGGCAGGAAGTATATTTTTATAATTATTGAAAATGATCAGGGACATTTTGAAAAAAGAAGCAAAAATGGGGTACATGTATAGTAAAAGGGTTGTGTGCATATCAATCGTGGAAGTAAATCTTTACAAGATTAAGTCGCATCCTCACGTGAAATTCAATTGAAAATAAATGTCATAACGAGAAATTTAACATGAGGAGCTATGATGGATGACTACTATTTCTCGAGCACATGAGGTGTGTCCCACGGTGAACAACCAGTATCCCTCCATCACAAAATTGGATGGTTGAGATTTCATCATGAAAAACTAAGAAAAAAAGATTAAATAAAAGCCAATCTCTTGTTTCTTATGAGAGAAGGGAGGGTGAAAAATAAGTTATCCTCTGCTAATATAAGATGTATATGGCAGTAAAAAAAAGGAAAAAATTAGGCAGGTTGCATTAAAAAACAAAATCGAGGATTTATGCTTTCTCATAAGAAACTCCATTTCTAAATAAAACCTCATCAACCGAACCGAAATAAGAACCAATTAGAACTAAAATCGGTTAAAATTAGACTCAGAACCAAAGCTAGGGAGCACCAGGTTTGGTTCCGCTTCAATCTTCTATAGAACAAGAACTAGAACCCTGTCAATTCCAATTTATTGTTTTTTCTAATTTTAAAAGCTTCAATGATTTTTTCAATTATGGATATTTAGGACTCAAATCGGAACCAACAGTTTTGAACCGGTATCAAAACTAGCATGATCCCAGTTTGGTTCTTGTTCCTTATTCCAAATAAACAAAAACTGGACATGTCTAAGTTGGGATGCCAATCGATCAGATTTCAACCTAAATCAAATTAACCAGATCAGGTAGCCCAAATTAGATCTATTGGATTTGACCCAAATTTCCATCGAGTTGGAGTCTGCCAAAAACTCCAACTATATAGCCTTCACATATAGATATTCCATTACTTATTCAAATCATGATTTAGTTTTTATGTTCTGACATCTGGTGATCCTATGTAGAGATGGCCAAGTCCGAGTAAACTGGTGGCTCAAAACGGCAAGTTTTAGTTCGCCAAAACCATGAACCGTAACCAAATAGAGTTCCACACAGTTTTAGTTAAGATTCTTGAATTGTGACCGATTTGTGTTGGTGGAATGATTAAGATCCATTTTTCTTACACCCCATTATAGACATGGACACAGTTCCAGTTTACTTAAAATCTGAAGCCAGGAAGAAATTGGTTCCACTTCTAATTTGGAATCACCAATTCCGGTTCTAGTTTTAGTTTGAGGCTTAAACTGCTCAGTAAAGTACAACAACAACAACTAAGCCTTTACTCATACTAGATAGGGTCGACTACATGATTTTTTATTCCACCTTTCCCTATCATGTGCCAAGTTGGCAGTTAACTCAACATGAGCTAGATCATTCTTTACAATACTTTTGCATTCTTTCTCTTCCTCTTTTAACATTTTCAAAATCTAGTTTTTTTGTACCTTTTTAATAGAGCTTCCTTTGGTCATCTTTCTAGATGTTCAAACCATTTTAAATGATTTTCCTCATTTTATCCTCTATTGGTATCACTCTAAATTTGTTTCTAATAACCTCATTATGTATATGGTCTTTTCTTCTGTAACCACTCATCCATCTTAATATCTTCATTTCTATCACAAACATCTTTTATATATGTTGATGATTAACTTTCCAACACTCATAACCATAAAACATAGTAGGTTTAATTGTTGCTCTATAATATTTACCTTTCAACATTAATGATATCTTCTTGTTACATAAAATATTTGATGCCCTTCGGTATTTTAACTGACCTGCATTAATTTTATGCATAATATCTCTATTAATTTTTTCATCACTAACATTCCTTGTGAGAGATGCAATGTATATAAATCTTAATTTCTATATCCTCCAAAGTATCTAAATGATCAAACTTACATTCAATATATTCCGTCTTTATTCTACTAAGTCAGAAGCCTTTACTTTCTAATGTTTCTCTCCATAGTTTCAATTTTCAATTAACTATTTTCTTAAACTCATCTATTAATACAATATCATTTGCAAATAATATACACCAATGTACTTCATCTTGAATATGTTTTGTTAATTCATTAAAGACCAATATAAATAAATATAGACTTAAAGTTGATCCATCATGTAACCCAATATTAATTTCAAAGAAGTTTATCATTTCTTCATGAGTCCTCACACATGTTTTTGTACTATCATACATATCTCTTATAAGATTTATATATGTCAATGAGATACCTCTCTTTCCTAAGTTTTTCCAAAGAACATCTCGTGGTATCGTATTATAAGCTTTTTCTAAATCAATAATACCATGCAAAGTTTTTTTTTTCTCTAAAATGCTTTACAAGATGTTTTAATAGGTGAATCACTTCAATGGTAGATCTAACTTACATGAATCCAAATTGCTTCTTTGTTTTACTCGATACTTGTCTTAACCCATGTTCAATAATTCTTTTCTATAATTTTATCATATGACTCATTAACTTAATATCCCGATAATTCACACAATTCTATATGTCTCCCTTGTTCTGGTATATAGGTATAAGGATACTCACTCTTAATTCTTAAAGCATCTTTTGGTTTTTTCATATTTTAATAAATAATCTTATAAGCTAAGTGATCCATAATTTTTTTTATACTTTCATAGGAATATTATCTGATCAAACAAATTTACTAACTTCATATGTTTAAGAGCCTCTTTGACTTCATTATTTTGAATATGTGGCTAAAAATTATGGTTTATATACTTTTCTAATTTGGTTAACTCTCCTAAACTAATACTAGCATATGTATTTTCATTAAAAAACTTATAGAAATAAGTTTTTTATCTATTTTTTATATCATCATTTACCACTAGAATTTTCTCAACCTCATCTTTGATACATCTAACAAAAGGAAGATACTTAGTTTTTTATCTCTAGCCTTAGAAATCCTAAAAATATCTCTTTCACCTTTTTCTGAGTTAGGTTTTTATATAAATCCTTCAAAATTTTGCCTTTTGCTTTACTAACAATCTTTTTTGCCTTCTTATAAGTCTCTCAAGTTTCACTAATCTTCTTAGCATAATGTAATTTGTAATATGCCCTCTTTGCCTTAATTTTATCTTACATCACTTCATTTTACGACCTAACTTTCTTTTGTATTGACTTGCCTCTCGTAAATTCATCTAACACATCTTTTGTCACTTTCCTAATATACATAGCCACATTGTTTCACATATCAAAAGATTTACCTACGTAATTCCAAGCATCACCTTGAAGAATTTTTTATTTAAATATATATTATTTCTCACTTATGAGGTTCTATCATTTAATCTAAATAACTCTATGCACCATTTTCTTCTGTGCCCATTTTTTTATCATAAAATCAATAACTAAAAGTTGATGTTGGGTAGTTAAGCTTTCTCTTAGAATTATTTTAGAATCTTTACAACACAATTTATCTTTTTTCCTAAAAATAATCAATTTATGTTTGTTACAAGCCACTCTTATAAGTAATTAAATGTTCATATCTTTTTTTGAAGATTGTGTTGGCTATAAAGAGATCATATGTCATAACAAAATTTAAAATCTCCTTACCTTACTTAAATCCCAAACTATATTTTTCATGAATACACCTATATCCTAATGCCTCTTTACCAACATATTCATTTAAGTCTATTCTCAAACAAATCATCTCTCTTTGTGAAATTTGTTGAATTACCTTATCTAACTCTTCCTAAAATACCTTCTTTATACTATCTTTTAGTCCTACTTTAGGTGCATATGCACAAAATATATTTAAAGCCTCTACTCCTAATACTATTTTCACCATCATAATTTGGTTCCCATATCGTTTGATATCCACTACACTATCCTTTAAATCTTTATTTACAATAATACTAACTCCATTTCAAATTCTTTTCTTTTCTAAGTACCATAATTTAAAACTTGTACTCTTAATCTCTTTTGCTTTTTCTCCAACCCACTTTATATCTTGTAAATATAGAATGTGAATCTTTCTCCTAATCATAATAACTACCACCCCCATTTGCTTGTTGGTCAATGTTCTAATATTGTAAGTATCAATATTAATCTTATTATCTAACACTAATTTTCTTATCCATGCATCTGTTTATGCTGAAAATATGGATACCCTCTCTCCAATTTGTTCACTACATCCGAGCGACAATGTAACTAAAGTAACTTCTCACGCTCATCTATGATATGAAAACCCTCTTGTAATTGATTCATTACATCCTAAAGAAGGCCCTTGTTTACTTTTCAATACATTTAAGATCTATAGTGCGTCGCTAAGATTGGACACCCCAATGCTCATAATTTGAAGAATACATGGTAGATAAATCCAATAAAGTTTTACACAAGTTGTCGGAAGCCTAACTTAATCCTCTTCCTTTATTTGGGCTTGGGACTGGATGTAGAGTTTTATACCAAGTGATCTCTAGTTTCGAGTCTAGTTCTAGGCCCAATTTTGATGGTTTCGTCTTTAGCTCTTGGTCTGATTCAATATATATATATATATATATTATATATATATATATATATATATATATATACATATGTATATGTATAAAAAATAGATGCTACCTCTTAGCACTACATATTCCTTACGTATTCATACTTGTTGATTGCTTTTCAAGAGCATTAATAGCATTTTAAAGTTATGATGATTCATTATATTCATGCCTTAAAAAATAATAGATAGGCATGCAATGTCTAAACTAAACATACGTCTCTCTCTATATATATAAATATAGGGTGTAGAAAAATGACCTGCTCAAGTAAAAAATGAGTAAGGCGAGTGTTGACTTGCTTTTATCGTAGACTCGACTTGCCACAACATACTCATGCTTCTTGATTACTTTTTAAGAGAATTATTAACATTTAAAAAATTATCATGATATTTAAAATAGTATAAAAGATTATCTTATTTTATTCATGCTTTAAAAAGTAATGTGTGAGTGAAGAACATCTATTCTATCTCTATTTATCTATATATATAGAGAGAGATAATATACATGTAGAGAGATAGTAGTTTTGTGTTCATTTTATACATAAATCTTCTCAAATATCTCATTTATACCATCAATGATCGATATATCAATTCAAAAAGCAACATTTTATCTTTGACCGTACAATCACTTTTTTGTATTCAAATTTCTACAGTTGATACAACTATAGGCACTGGAACGAAGTTGGGATTTATAACCGACAAAATTCATGAACCAAACACACACACACACACACTATTACCTTGTATGAACCATTTGGAAAATTATTTTGAAATAAGATGTTTATATCTGTTAGTAATGGCAGGTATTGCTGTCATTTTTTGCAGGAAAGGCTTGGTGTGTGGACTTTCAGCAGCAAAGGCCATGCAGATGCAGACCATACAGCATATATGTTCCCTTTAGAAGTTCATAAGCTGCATGATTCTTGGCCAGAGATGTACCGCGAGAGAATTTGGGTAAGCACAGTTAATACCATCAAAACTATAGAGATTGATAATTATTAAGCAAGTTTAGTTTGCTAAGATCAAAACTTTAACTTTGTGTTTATAGATGCAAGCCGCGGATGCGAGGAAAAGAGTGAATCACCAATGGATGTCAGAAGCATTAGACAATCTGATAACGGAGATGGAGCTAAGGATGAAGAAGGCGTACCCGAACAACAATGTGCTGGTTCTGGACATACCAATGAAGCAGGAAGCTCAATCTGAGCCCAGCTTGGTTGTGAAACCGGCTCGAATTGGGTGCATTCCAAACAAGATACCAAAGAACATTATCAGGCGTGAACCCGATGAGAATCCATGCTGAGCTCTGGTGAACTCGAACCTACCCTGTAATTGCAGACTAATGGGCTTGTGTTTGGGCAGATCAGCAAGAGGAAAGCAGAGCCTAATCTGCACAAGCAGATGTCTATTAACCCATTTGATCAGTTCCAATTATCATCAGTCTGCACATCCCAATCGGACTTCGCGGGCCATCATCTTCCAACTAACCTGATTCTCAAATTAATTACAGAATAGCATCTTATCGAGCGAACAAACCGTAGAGATCGACCAGTTCTAGAGGATGTCGATTGAATTGTTGAAGTTTCTATAGTTTAATCATCGATCATGTATAACATAGTCAAATTATTAGCCCCGCTTGCTTGTTCACATCAACTTGTACATACAAATACAGAAGCATTTTGGGGTGGAATACTAACACATGGAAAGAACTTCTCTATCATTCTCATTCAAATTTTGTGTGAGAAAATTCAGTTCTGGGTTGCGGTTTCAATTCCTCACGGCTCAAGTATTTACTCCCTAATCAATATTCTATATATTGATCATTTCGTGTCAATTCTATGCTCCGAAGGGCTGCAAAGTAGGTCGGACAAGCCAACCCGCGAATTCGTGTCTGTCCCCTTGCTTGTTCATGGTTAGTCTTGAAAAGGAAAAGCAAAGCAAACGTAACATGCCCATAAGTGAACCATTCACTTCTTCGTTTGCACTTTTTTGAGTGTTTAATATTTGGAATAGCTGTTCTGAATTCAAATTGATTATGTTTCACTTCTTTGTGAAAGAACATGATCGAACAGTTCCCAATGATGGTATTATGTATCTAATCGGTAAACATCAAATACAAGTACACCTCATCCCAAAAATATCTCTCCCAAGCTCCAAAAGATGGGATGTCTCCTTGTAAGATTTTGATATATAGTTCATCAAAGAAGTGATTCTTGCTTACTTAAGTTGCAAAGATGGTTTCTAAAGATTCTTTTTTTTGTTGTAAAAATTAAGCTTTTAATCGATGAATTTTAACCGATTGGGTTAATATGTTTCTCTAACATATTTGTATGTAAGTCGGCACAAACCAACGAATTTGCAGCTCATCGTGCTAAGACATGAGCTAAGAAACAGCTTAGCTTGTCTACTTAGCAATGTGGTATGAATACATAAAGTTGAAGTTCACTTCAATCGCTTTCCAAGAAACTGTCCAAGTAGAAATTTTGGTCACAGAAGTTTTATCAACGCAATAATATAATAAAAAATTATGTGACAAAGATTAATTTTCTAGTGATGAATAAAATCAATCACTGCATCTTATTTTTAGAAATCAGAACCGTCGGTTCTAGTTACGATGACAGCATCTGCTTGGGCGACATCATTGCCTTCTCCTGATTGAAAAATTAGGCAAATCTAATATTTTTTTAAAAGATTTTTCTTCTGTTCTTTTAGAACAACAGGCTAAAGCCAGACTAGATATGCATCCAGAGGTGCCAAAATGGGCTTGACGGAGAGAACTGGCCCAACTCGACTGTAGAAAAAGGTAGGACCGGGATACAGAAATCGAACTCATATCTGAAGCAGAGTCGAATTGCTCGGCCTGTATGACTCTAAGAGGGCCGGCCTGGGCTGGCTCACTGGATATTAGATCGGGTCAATAAGACCTGATCTAAATTTGTTTGAAATCCAAATCCATATGTAATAAGTAAATATATATATATATATATATATATATAACCTGATCTAAATTTGCTTGAAATTCAAATCCACATATAATACAAATATATATACTATATATATACACATACATGTAATAAAAAAAACTATATATACATGTAATAAAAAACTATACATATATACATGTAACAGAAAAAACTATACATACATGTAATGAAAAAAACTAAGCATAATAATGACAACTTAGTAAACCATTTAATTTGGAAGAGCTTACAGTCGCCCTTGAGAATGAAATGATAGTCAACGCTGCTTTTTCATCTGCAAATAGATGGTAAATCAGATCAAATGATCCAGATGTTAGACGATAAGTTACAAGAAGCATATGTATTAGATTGGTACAATCAATGGGTCGAAAAAATTGTCCCTCAATGAGTTTGCATATAACATAGCTTTCAGGCTAGTATTGAAATGCCATTATTTGAAATAATATAATAGGGGAAAATGATCATCCCACAAATAAGATCTGAATCGTTCAGCTTTTAGATGATCATAATATTGTAAGACTTTTTAAGTTTTAAATTAGAATCTTGCAATTATGTGTCTGACTAATGGATACCCGACTTTGCTGCTCAATTAGTCTTAGTAGATTTTACAAGTATTGCACCGGATGATTGTTCAGACCATATGAAAATGTGAGTTATCCCTTCCCTAGATATTAAGGGCACGAGTTGTTCTTGTCATCTGAGTAATAGTTTATTGATAGTAAAAAATAGTAACAGCCGGATCATGCTATTAGGTTTATCAAGGCTCTACCCTCGAAAGGGGTGGCAGACAGACTGCTGACAAATTGAGTGTAGAAGGGTCACAATACAATAGGGTGTAAGGTAAGAACTGATGGGGGATCGAGGATGGCAATAGTAGATGCAACTGCTGAAAGAGGTTGAACAACAGAAGCTCATCATTGAATCATCACGCAAAGACACAAAAATTGATGTTTAGAGAACATTAAGATGAGAATTCAACCGGGGGCAACCTGATAAGGAGGTCCTAACTTCGTTGCAGAAGTTTACATAACAGCAAGTTCGATGGATTCCAAAAGGCAGGAAGTGACTCCTGGTTTCCTTTGGCAAAATTAGATTCAGTATGCACAGATTTTGAACGGAATGAAAAACCACCGGAATGGTGGTCTCTGTAGAAGCATATTCTTGAAAAGTTCTCTTGGAATGGGTCAATATGCATATGAGCTGTTTCTCTCCTGGTCTCCCTCCACCGAAATTTCCATACAGAGTTGTCATTTAATTCAAAAAACGAAGGGAAGACTTCTGTAATCCATCCTTAATATTTAAAAAGATCTCCATTGGCTTGGTCTCCTGCCGTCAAATCAGTTTTCAATTGTTTAGTTAAGATAACACTGTACCGACGACCGTAATATTAATATGATGAAGAAAGGTCCTTGCTGGTGCAGGACTTGAAGAAAACTTGATCAGTAGGAGCATTCTAGATGGTTTCCAATTAAATTTCAAGGCTTATCCTGGTCTTGAGTGTCACATTTTGCACAGGGAGCTAGAGCTTGTTTGGGTAGCATGTGGACGCGAAAGTACTCTCCACTCGAAGGTCATGAGTTTGGTACCTCGGGACTTACATATCTGGTAGAGGTGTGCCTAAACCGCGTCGAAAAATTGCTGTTGGGGATGATTTTTGTTAAGCACACTATAAATATTATATATCATAATGGTAATAGTGTACAGATTATCAAATTACAGCATACGCTACGCACTATTGAAGACAGGAGAGTCTGAAACGGTTTGGTTTTCATTTTAATAATGAAAGAACGGTGGGAATCCCTTGGATTCCATTAGTGCTTGAATATCAAAAACAGAATAATGTGACATTTTCATGCCTCCTGGCGATTGAAGTCCCATCAAAACCGACTGATCTTCTTCCACACGAAGTGGGTTTCCTGAACTCTTATTTGTCATTGTGTTTGATCTTGTTTCTGGTTGCTAGAACAGAATGCATTGCCCATCGAACCTTTTAAGATTTGCTAGGCACCTGGTTATGGGATGCATGAAGAGCATGAGTATCAGAATGCTACCATCATGGCATTGAAGTGCATAATTCATGCTATCAATTAATGGACAGAAGAGAAATGCACCGAATAGCATCCCCAATTCAAACAAACGCAACTAATAGAAGAACACTTAAATGGGTACTACTGATGCCTGCATGTAGAAATTGACACAAACGGAAGAAAGCAGCAGTAGGCAAATACAAGTATAAATCACGAAGGAGCTGACACAGAGAGGGTGCCAAGCTGAGAAACCAACGCTACCGCTACAAAGGCAGGAAGAACACAAGACGCAAGCACGACCCATCTGAACTCTGATGGCAGCACCAACCAAGATCTGAACAGAAAGGCCACGGTAATTGAAACCATAAGGCCTACCACCATCCACATTGACCTCCTTCTATGCTTTGCCGAACTTTCGGGCAATGGGAACCTGGAGTGACCATAGGTGACGGAAGCGATCGAGACGATGAAGGTGGCGAAGACCGCTTGAGAAAAGGCCGACTCCAGGGGATCCTTGAGGTTTAGTAGTTGGCGAGAGGTGTACCCGAACACAATTATGCTGATGGCTGCAAGGATTTTCACCTTCTCAAGAATGGCATCTAAGAGATCCATTGGCCGCTGAAGGCGTTATTTCATTATAGGGGAGAGGCAATATACATCATTCTTATGGATCTATGCTTTATATGCAATGGCCGGCCCAAGACTAACCTCAATCATTTGGAAGAAGGGCCCTCTTCCCGTTTTTATTGGTTATTTTTCTTGAAAAAGTAAAACTTTTTTGGAATTTTTTTTTTAAGTCAAAACAATATAGAAAAAAGAGTTGTTGATATACACGTAGCCTTCTTTATGAGAAAACTCTATGCGAGTAACCTTGACCATCTTCTCTCTCTTTCTTTTTCCTATCTTATCTACATGTTTTCAACTCCTGCTGCAACATTGAAACCATAAGAAGTGGACGTGTAAAGAACCGTCAACTACATCATTAACGTGTAGAGAACCGATATATTACTGATATCACAACCTCTTTAAAACCTTCGATGACTCCTTAGCAAGTACAATGATTCTCAAAAAAAAAGGAAGAGAAAAGTGCTGAAAATAGAAAATAGAAAGAATAAGTTATTTATTCAGTCTTTGGGATTGAGACAGACAACAGTCGGAAGCCGCCCATCGAAGGCGGCCTTAGGTAGGTTACGGGCATGAACCTATACAAATAGCATGAATGTCATTGAGGCCAGACAAAAAGAGTAAAAAGAAAAAGAGAAATGGACGAATATTGAACCACCCTTGCGACCTCCTCTTTCTTTCTCTCTATTTTTCTTCGTCTTTGTAATAGCCAAAGAGGAAGAACAGAAAGAACAGAAACCAAAAAAGAAGAAGAGAAAGAACAGAAGCAAGAGAAGAAGAAGAAGAAAGAGGAGGAGCGGAGGCCAAGCGAACGATGTTAGAACCACCGGCGGCCTCTTGCTCCCTCTCTCTCTACGGGTCTCTCTCTCCTTTGTTTACGGTTTTTGGGGCCAAATTATTATTTTGCCCCTATATATAAACCAAAATTATAAAATACCACAGGTTAAAATTACTAAAATATCTAGATATTTTGATATGAAAAGATTGATTTACCCTTGTATAAGTAAAAATCTTTTTTGTCCCCTGACAATCTGTAAAATTAAGAAAAACAAGGATGTAGTTTTATAGTTTTATCCTTGGTTAAATTTTTTATTTACAAAATCGGTATTTAGTTGATTTTACGGAAATGACCCTCAATGTTTGACATATTATCCATTATGCT
Organism: Brasenia schreberi; assembly: GCA_036023115.1. NCBI lineage: Eukaryota > Viridiplantae > Streptophyta > Magnoliopsida > Nymphaeales > Cabombaceae > Brasenia > Brasenia schreberi. The sequence goes on from JAYKKT010000041.1 coordinate 2,425,881, forward strand.
ACTTAAGAAAAGTGCATGTTTCCCTTGTACTTTTTGAGCAATATCGTGAACAACTTTTTTACTATTCTGTCACTGGTTTTATAATATTTTCAGAAAGGTATATGTGTGTTAAATAAATTGCAGTACAATGTTTGTAAATATTTACAGTTCAATACTTAGAATTTGTGGATATTGCATTTAGGTGACTAACTATTTCTATTATTGTTTCTTTATGAAATATCTTATGTCAATTCATCTCATGCATATTTTATGTTTTTTTATCTAAAAATGTACAGACCCCTTACTTGTTGTCTCTACCAAATTATTAAAACTAACTTCTACAATTTGTGTGTCTGAATTTGAAAGACGAAAAAGTTAAATGACCTAAATTTTTAAACATGAAAAAGAAGAATCCCACCAACCTTAACTTTAGTGGAACTTTATTATGTACTTGGAAAATAGTTTTACCACGTACTCCAATTGCAACAGATGAAAAAAGTAAAGTATAAGACATTTCTAAGAGATGATACTATAGCCAGGATCATAATGTAAACATACATGAAAGATGACTTGATTATGATCTTTGGAGAGTATGAGATTGCTAAAGAATTATTTGATTCTTTGATCATAAAATATGATACTATAGCTAAGCATAGCCGCATGTACAACTATTCCTTCAAAAATATAATTCTTTAAAATGAAAGAAGGTGATAATATAGTTGAACATATTAACCAAATATTGGTAGTGGCTAGGAATTTAGTTATAGCGAAGTCAGTCACTCTTTAACTAATACAAATACCCATGATTCTAAACAATTTACCCCTTTCTAGAATATGGTAACTACAACACTTAGACTTAGACCAGATTTTACCCTTTCAAAACTCCCATTAAAATTAACAATTGAACAAGAATATATAAATAAAAACAAAATGGAGAGATTGGTAGTTGCTTAAGATTACTTAGGGTCTAGCTCCAAAAATAAACAAAATAAGAAAAAATCAAATAAAAAATTTGGTAAAAATAAAAGACAAGGCAGTCAAAACTTTGAGAAATCACAGTGTTTTAACTGTGACAAGACAGGCCACTACAAAAGGGACTGCTACAACAAGAAGAGCAATGCTAGAAATAATCAACTATGCGACCCAAAAGAGAAACAAGACATAATCTACGTCATTTCTAGGTGGCTCTATATGGATTGCCCAGTGACTGGTTGGTAGATCGACTCAAGAGCGACCCAACATATTTCAAAGATTAAAGATGGAGCAATGGATCTAAAGGAATATAAACTTGGCAAGCATCGGGTGTATATGCAGAATAATACATTTTATGATGTTCTTAGAGTTGGGTCTTTCAGGATTTTTGTAAAAGGCACATCGATTGTTATTATTGATGTATTAATTATGCGCACTATTACTTATATCGGTCATTACCTTGGTAAAGAAAGGGTTTGAGGTCAGGCTTGTCCCTAATAAAGTCATTATGGGAAAGTATGACAAGATAACTTTTTCTGGTTTATTTGATACTAAGCATGGATTGTTCAAACTCAATATAAATAAAAATGAAAGTTCTTTTGCTTATATTGATAATGTTTATGTGATTGATGTGAATGTATGATATAAATGCTTGAGTTATATAAGTTTAAAGAAGTTGAGAAAATTAACCAACTTTAACTTATTACTCAGTTTTCATCAAAACACTTTTAATAAGTATGAGATATGTATATAAGGAAAAATTACTAAAAAATTATTTCTCAAAGAGTGATTAGGGCAACAACCCTACTAGAGATTATTCACACTGATTTATGTGAATCTTTTAGAATAAAATCAAATCGAAGAAAGATTTATTTTATAATCTTTATCGATGATTACTCGATATATATATATATATATATCTTAGCACATAAATCTGACGCACTTGAAGCGTTCAAAGAATATTAGTAGGAAGTTGAAACCAATTAGGGTATACAATCAAAGTCTTCAGAGGATAAAAGTGGAAAGTACACCTCTACAAAAATTTTAGAATTTTGCAAAGACTTTGGTATTGCAAAGCAAAATACAATACCCAGAATACCTCAACAAAATTGTGTAGCAGAGAGATATAACATGACCTTATTGAATATGATAAGATCTATACTAATAGATGTTTCTCTGTAAAAGATATTTTAAGAAGAAGCGATAAGTACAGTTGTATATATACTCAACAGGGTAATATGTAAAGTTGTATTCTCCATACCATATAAGATGTGGTTTGAAAGAAAATCAAACCTAGGTCATCTTAGGAGGTAGAATCTATCACTCATGTAAAGATCTTTGATCAGTTTAGAGCAAGTTAGGTAGTAGGTCATTGAGATGTATATTTATTGGATATCCTAAAAAAATTAAAGGATATCGGTTTTATCATAAAGACCATGGACTAATAGAAAGAAGGGATGCCAAATTCTTAGAAGACACTAATAATGACATTCTTGAAAATGGTGATGAGTATGTTGACGATTTAGCGGATCTAGATTAATCATCATTTGAACACATAAATGATCTTCTTCATCAAACCGAAACTTTAAGTGGATAAAAAAGACCTAGGGTCATACCGTCGTACTTAAAGGATTATCACACTTATCTTAGAGAGGAAGTATGTAATTCAGTAGATTTAGATGAGTTGACATAAATGAGTTGTCATGGATGAAGAAATTGAATCTATTAAGAAAAAGTCATGGACAAAGAAAGTTATAGGTTGTAATTAGGATCTCAAAAAGAAATATAAGATTGATAGAGCAATCGACAAGTTTAAAGTGAGGTTGGTTGCAAAAGGTTTTTTCGTAAAAGGAAGGAATAAATTATGTTGAGATATATTTCCTTGTTACAAATTTGCATTCATAACAATAATCCTAGTGATATCAACATATTATGATTTGGACTTACATCAGTTAGATATAAAAACTATTTTTTTAAATGGGGATTTAGATTAAATCATATATATGCAACAACTTGAAGAATATAGAGTTGAAGGCCAAAAAGATAAAGTATATAGGTTGAAAAAATCCCTATATAGCCTTAAACAATCACCTCATTAATGGTATTTGACTTTTTAAAATGTCATTATTCAACTTGTGTTTGTGGCTAATGAACTTGACCACTGTGTATATGTTTGGAACAGTGGAAGATACTTTGTCATCTTATCATTATATGTAGATGACGTATTGTTGACTGGAAATGACAATGAGATGATTGTCAAAACAAAGTTATAGTTAAACTCAAGGTTTGAAACGAAGGATATGAGGGAAGCATCCTATATCCTGGGTATAAAGATTTCTCGAGATAGATAATATAAACTTTTATGATAAAGCCAGGAGAGATATATTGATTATATCTTCAAGAAGTTTAAGATGGGTGAATGCAAGTCTACATCTACTCCTGTTGTAAAATGAGTCAAATTGAGTAAGGTTGATTGTTTCTGTGAAGGAGACAATAAGTCTAATGTTCCTTATATACAAGTTGTGTGTAGCTTAATGTATGTTATGTTATGAACAAGACCTGATATCAGTTTTGTTGTTGGTCTTGTGAGTAGATATCAAAGTAATCTTGGATGATATCATTTGATAGTTGTGAAAAGGATTCTAAGATATCTCAAAAGCACAAAAGACTTAAAACTTTGTTTTTAAGCAGATTAACTGAAAGTGATAGGATACTGAGATGTTGGCTTTGCTAGGAGCAAAGATGATAACTAATCAACCTTTGGTCAAATAGTTTTATTTGAAGGTGGTGCAGTTTCTTGAGCTTACAAAAACAAGGTTATGTAGTGTTGCACACACAAGAAGCTGAGTATGTTGTTTGCAATATGGCTACTACGAGTGTCGTTTGTATAAGTCGCTTCATTGTTGATTTGAAGCCGGACATAATCAATGAGCTAGTTGTCATTTATTGCGACAACAATACAGCAATTACTCTTACTAAGAGTGGAGTTGATAGCTCATTAAGCAAGTATATAATAGTTAAATATCACTATGTTTGTGATATGTTCAAAAGAAATGAAATAACTATATGTTATATGCCAACTGATGATATGTTAGCAGACCCCTTAATAAAAGGTATCTCAGAAGAAATTTTTACTGAACATGTAACCCACGTGAGTTAGAGATATGCCTAAGTTTATAAATGTAGAAAATTGTGTGTTATGTAGGAAAGACACATTGATTATAAAAAAACCTCATAACATATAAAAGTTACAATTTACTTACAATTATATAAATGATACAACTTGGTAAACCCCAAAATAGTGGGAGGCAAAACCAATGTATCACTGGTTGGCTATAGTGGTCAAGTGGAAGATGTAAATAGCTGGTGGTCACTATCAGCCCTAATACTAATGTGAACCATGAAATGCGAGAAGAAGGGCCCTCTTTCTGAATTTCATCAGTTTTTTTTTTAAAGTAAAACTTTATTCGAAAACTGTTTTTGCCTTTGAAAAAGTCCTAAGCATTTCCGGGATGAACATAGAATGACTTTTTAAAAGGAAAGCTGAAAGAAGAAAACTTAGACGTATATACAACAAAATGATATAGAAAAAGAGTTGTTGATACACACATAACCTTCTTTCGGAGAAAACCTTTTGCGGGTAACCTTGTCCCTCCTCTCTCTCTCTCTCTCTCTCTTTCTCTCTCTCTTTCTTTTTCCTATCTCATCTACACGTTTTCGTTGCTGCAATACTGAAACCTAGATATGCAGAGGATCGTCAGCCGCATCACTCACATGCAGAGATGCCGGCTACGTCATCTTCCACTATGTGGCTTGGGACTAAGGAACCGGATAGCCTCGTAATTCAAACGGTGGCCTCAGCGCATAGCAAAAAGTTACATATAACATCCGAGCTTGAGTTATATGTGGAGATGAAGCCACTCCAACCTAATTAGGCACACAAATTCCCAATCCAACCTAATTAAGAAAAGATAAATATTCCACCTTCTAGAGAGATAAAAAGTCTACGGGAACTTGGGCTATGCCTGATATCAGCTGAAACTTCTCTTGATTAATTCAAAGAAGAGAAAGATGAGGGCAGGTTGGTCTGCGTTGTAGTTAGGGCTGGTAAACAAACCAAATGGCTGGTAGTTTGGCTTGGTCATGTAGAAGTCCCAAACGGCGAGCAACCAGAACCTTGCTCTTTCATATTCGGTTTATTAAACCGTGTGAGCTGAACATGATATGTTTTGGTTCAGTTTGATAATTTTTCTAATTTTCGCTTAAACCCTCCCCTCAAGGTAATTGTATTAAGTATTTAAGGTAATATGAAGACTAATTTTTTTCTAACTTAACATAAATAAAAATTTTAGGTAAGTAAAGGGCATTCTATTGGCCTATTTAGAAAAACCTCTCTTACAGCCGGTGCAGCTCATCAAATGTTAACTAACCAAGCCATTCATGAACAATTTCAAACAGTGGTTCTGCTAATAGTTAGGTCGTCTCGCTCACATAGAAAATGAGCCAAGCAACGAATAGGAGTTGGGTTCATTTGGTTAGATTGCAAACCCTAATTATAGGTCTTGAATAAAGTTCAACCAATGTGAGTGCAGATCACACTTATCAGAGCTTTCCATGGATCTAGGGTTATAGTCTATTGTCTTAAAGAAATATTATTTTTGAAATCATATGACTTATCACGTCATAAGAAACGAGAAATAGGGATATTAAGAATCACAACTTTGATATTGCATCCTAAATAGCTTTAAGTTTAACATACTTGTTGCATTCTTGTTGTATTGAAAATTGTGACTGTACATAATAGCTCACCTGGCTAGGGGTTGGACTCAAAAGTTGAAGGCCATAAGTCAGATACGCGGGGCATGTCATCTGGCGTCAGCCTCCCCATTGTATGCCATTTTCTAGACAATTTTGAGAATCATAAATTAAACAATTAAGCACTGCAGCTTAATGTTACTCTCTCTCTCTCTCTCTAACCATTTCTTCTTGCTCATTCTCAAAGTTAGAGCACTTTGTACTTTACACTATGGTATACAACTTTAGGTATATCAATTATATATGCTCATATTTAAGCTGGCTGGTAACTTCTTCACCCATAACCATGTGCATTCATGGGCTCATGTTGTATTTGTTGGGATTATCCCGGGGGATCGTATTATAATTAGCCATGGCCAACATAAATGTATGCTCATCTAGTTTAGAGCTACACTATGCCAAAACATCAATTAAATATGTCTGATTCCGGCTTATGGATTCAGCTCTTTGAACCCGATTCACCTAAAAATCACAAACAGTTGCCGAACTGGATTACACCTGGTTTTGATTATGGTTCAGGTTTGAACCAAAACCGAAAAAGAAAAATGATAAAAGAAAATTCAAAACAAACTTATAAAACGGAACCAAAACCAACCGGTTCTGGTTTTGGTTGGTTTCTTGACCGATAAGGTTCTTGTTCAAACATCCCAGCTCAGCTCCAAGCAGGTCATGTCTAGTGCCAAATGTCTCCCGGACCATTGTTATTATTTTTTTGAGAAAGTTATTTTAGTATTCTCTCAATTTTGAAAAGAATATTCTAATCTATAAATTTTAGCAAGCAACTTTGTTGGCAAATGAACGTAGTTATGCTCGTCATGAGCTCTATACAGCTTGGTTTGTAATTTGCCTCAAGAATTTTGCGGTCATATAATACCAATTTGGTTTAACTTTTATTGTGAGGAAAAGCCTCTTTATAGCCTTCTTCTAAACTCTACAAAGCATAAAGAGATGATTAATATCATGGTTTTTGTGCTATTGGGTCCACGAGCTTCCTCTTGGAAGAGAACACAAGCATTGACCTTACTGAAGAACATGCATAATGCAGCAGCAACAGTGGCATATTGAGTTAGAAGATGTGCTCAATTGAACTGACTTACACCTACAAATTTTAGTAACAAAAATGATTGGGATTTTTCTAGGAAAAAGGGGACGAATTCCAAAATATATGATTCTATTTTGTTTCCAAAGCACTTTCCCCCAACTATTCTCTCTCCATTTAAGTTTCAAATTTCGATTGCTTACATAAGAAAGTCTAAGGAGGTATGTGTTTAATGTTCCCACCGATGCTCTTTTTGAAGAGTAATGTGAAGAATCTAACTCACCTTTGTATGTATTGCTTAATTTCATATGTTGTTTTTCCAGCTTTGTATTCAACATCATTCAATCAATGGTGAAGTTACCTACAGAGAGTTTGCCCCTCCTTTGATCCAAGCTTGGGACTGGCATCAACAGAGCATAACACTTCCGCCAATCATGGAGTTAACAACATTATACCTAATCTACTTTTTATTTTAGTTTCTAACCTTTTTTGTTGAATTAGTTTCTAACATTATGTAAAGACCTATATTTAACACCGTCAATACAATGAATTCTACTTATCATTAATGTTGATGATCTCGTTGTTATTGTTCTTTATTATGTCAAGTTATATTAAGTGGAAGACACTCTCAGCGTTCCATGAATGCATCAGAGAAATAGTAAATGCAATATGTAGTCTCTATGTTGTGTGCAAAGAAGATCCTTAATATGTGCTTTTCTTCAATGTCGACAATTGCTTTGTTGAGTGGTGGTACTCATTTGCCATGCTAATTAACAAAAGAAGTTGGACAGTTCCTTATTTGCTTAGCAGTTGTTATGATCTCTTATCTGTTTTAGAATCGATTTATCTCACTTCGTAGGCAACTTTATTGTCGGTTCTTGCAAACTTTTAAGTTTCCTTTGCCATAATTTATTGTGGTCTTTGTTGTGCCAATTAGATCTCTGACGGTTTAGCGTTATTCTTATTGTAGTCACCTCCTCCTTGTCTATACCTTTTTGTGACACATTTTCATGAAAAAAAAAGTAGGGTATTTAAAAGACTAAAATACACAAAATTGTAGGGTAGTTTGTCACTAGAGGTGAAGAGATACATATTAATTATCAATAAATAAAGTACCAGACAAAGTCATATACATACTCAAGAAACAAAGTTGTAGATACTACTATATTTTCTTGTGTTTAGTTAAATATAATTGATGGTACATGTATATCAAAGCAAAAACTATTCACATTGAAAGAGGGAGGTCACTAAAAAGGTTAGTTAATAATTGATTGGTTTAAATGAATGTTTTTTTTACATGAACTGGATTATACTTTTGCTTATGTTATTGTAGTTAAAATTACTTATATGTCAACTTACATGATCCTAATATATAGCATATTTTTCTTGAAAAGAATAGCATTACGATTTTGTTTGCTTATATAATTATAGTTTAAACTGTTGATATGTCAATTTCCACGGTGATGATCCCAACATGTAGCATGTTTTTTTTAAAATGGATAGTATTATACTTTTACATGCTTATATTTTTCTACTTAAAATTGTTTATATATCAATTTATATAGTAATGATCCTAACATGTAGTATTATAGTTTTATAGAGAAAACAGGCCTCTAAAATGCATCAAGAATTGAACATCATTTTCAATTTATTTTTGTGCAAAGAAAACTGGATTATACTCTTAAAAATATGTTGCACTTCTCTCAAAAGTTAGCATCGAAAACAATATCTAATCAGAAATTTTCTCCCTTTTCCTCGACCAACTTATAGATCCTCATTCATCATATGTAAACATCATTTTCAATACATTTTTGTATATAACAAAACTTTAAATAGTAATAATATTCATAGCAAATCTTGTCAATGAAGGCCCAATCAACTCCCTTCCATTAGTATGAATTCTCATCAAAGTGTAATACCGAAGAGTGATTCTATATAAACTTTGTAATCTTTTTACATGCATCAATGGTCCCCTTAATTTCATCTATTGAACTCAAATCCTAAAACATTAAGTTTATACAATATGCAACACACAGATTCCATGAAATAGATAGATGGTTCAACTCAAGTATCTTACCAGTTTCTCTAAAATTTACATCATTGCAAGTAATGAATTAAACAATATTTTCAACACTTACATCCTCAATATCTTCAAAAATTATTTTATCAATATGGTACAAATCATATGATTTCAAAAATAATGTCTCCTTTGAACAGTACACCAAAAAATTTATTAATGATCTAATATGACTATCTGTCTAACCATCATGCATAATACAACGATCCATAAGCTTCCAATGACTCCATAAATTCAAAACTCCATTTATAAACATAACTACCTATTTTTATAGTAATTTATCCCTCAAATCATGATAAGTAATGACCTCACAACTTGATCCCATACTAACAATAGCATATGTCATACCTTGAAAGAAAAATGAATTAACCACATTAAAAGGGAGTTAATTTTCATAACAAAACTCTACACAATTAAGATCTACTTTCTCAATTACATCCTTTGAAGTCATAATTGATCTAATACCTAGTTGAGCTTCTATATGGGAGGAAAATGAAAGCATTTCATTGCCTTTACCTCCTTTACTATCCCTCATAGGGATCAAGCGAGTAGAAACTCTTGAGTAGAATAAGAACCAACTTCACTGGTATGACTACCAAAACCTATACTTTTCCCTTATCTTGCCTTCTCCTTATCCCCTCAGTTATCTCCTTCTCTTTAGCCACATTATGACCAAGTATTTCATCATCGTATATCTCTCGATAATTATTTTCAAATGGTTGAAACATATCTCAACCATTTATTTTTGCCCTCTTTATACCGTAATTTTTTTTTCTCCTTCATAGCCTCTAAAACTTGTTGAATTTTATATTTTACAATTTCATGTACCCGATGACAAGAACTTTTATCTTTTTTTGGTTCCCATAAGATGGTGTTTAATGCGAAAAATACCTCCATGCTTAATTTTTTTACAGATGATACACGTATTCATACGTCGGTTGCCTTTATATATTGGGGTGCAATACTTCCATGTTGGATCTAACTGACAAGACAACATCAAGCTGAAAAGGGATGAACAACAATAATAAAAAAACATTTGAGTGGTGAGGAACCTAAACATTTATAAATACTCTAAAGTTTTGAAGTAAAAAATCATGTGAGAAAATATTATGAATGAAAAGAAGAGAGTATATCATGAATTTGACAAAAACCTTATGAATTTTCACTAGTTTGAAAAAAAAAAAGTATGATTTCTCTACAAAATCAAGCAAATGAAAGATAAAAAGGGTTTGGGAGGAAAGGCAGGCAGTCTAGAAGAGTTTGGGAGTTGTCAAAACATAAAAAAAACATGGGTCTTAGGTTTTTATATTCTACCAATAAAACATTGACTCATATGATACGGTCTGTTAAATCATAGAATATGATACACTTACCTATGTTGGATCGTATTTGTTTCTTGTACATGATAAAAGTGTATCATATCATATTATACGATATGATATGATTTTAACAACATTGACATCAAGAACTTAATGACTTTCCTTTTGTATAATATAAATAAAAAACTAAGAAGATACGAAGAAGGAAAGCTAATAAAAAGAATTTTGACATATCATGTTGGCATCGTTTGAATATCATGATGAATATCCACCTCATCATGAGTTCATTGGTGATGATGAAACACTTATATGATGAGATGTTGATTTGACATATGAAACATCAAGAGGAAGAGTTGCATATACAAGATCAAGGGCATAAAAGTGATAAAAAAGGCAAAGCAAGGGAAATAATAAGATACCTATGAAAGATGAGAAAGAAGAATTTGATTTTGAAGAAACATATGAAGATCAAGAGGAACTAGAAGAACAAGATCTTCATCTAAAAATAAAAATAATGAGTTTCCTATAGAATATAATATATATTGTTTTTATGGTTCATTTTAAACAAAAAGTTGTTAGAATATAAAATATATAGTTTTTTGGTTCATCTTAAACAATTAGTTTCCAATAAATTCTTGAATATATGATTTTTTTGGTGAATGTTATATTTTCTTGTGCACCTTCAAGATTTTTTTCATGTTTTAAGAGCATTTTTTTCTCTATCCTAACATTATTCTATTCTTTTTGTAGGTAAGTATAGTCCATTCCATTACTCAAATTATATTAGATCGTAGTCACCATAGTTGAGCAGATAAGTATAATATATTAGTTCCTTGATGTCAGAATAATTTGGTTATATTTATGTTTTTGTTTTAAATTTAAGTTTAATAATTCAATATGCATATATTCTTAGAATTTGTTTATTTAGTTTGTTTCATATTTATGAATGTGGTAGTTAGTTTTTTTTTTTTTCGAAATTAGAGAATCAATTATATATAGATATTAATTTTTAATCATAAATAAAAGTATATCACTATATCTTTGCTATCGCTTTATTAGGGTCAACCGCTAACAACCCGCTAACCATAATTTATAACATAGATCGTTGACAATTCAAAAGTATCCCTTGCCTTCCATGTGCAAACTACCCTCAACTGTTTCTAAAATAACCTTTTGTGTACCAAATTTGTATTGCTTACAACAACAACAACAACTAAGCTTTTTTCCCATACTATACAAGGTTGGCTATAGGAATTCTTTTTTTCCACAGGGTCCCGTTATGTGCCATGTTAGTAGTTAACTCACAATAAACTAGATCATTCTTTATTGTTTCTTTCCAACACTTTTGTGGTCATCATCTATCTCTTTTAATACTTTCAAAATCTAGTTTTTCATACATTCTTATAGATTCTTCTTTCTATATGTCCAAACCTATCTTAAACGATATTCTCTCATTTTATCTTCTATTGGTGTTACTCCTAATTTGTTTCTAAATTGTTTCCTTGAGTACATAACTCTGTCTAAAGTTAAGGTAAGTGAGATTCTTCTCTTTCACGTTTGGAAATTTAGGTAATTTATTTTTCTATCTTTGCCAATTAAGAAATACATATCTTGGAAGTCATTTTTTAAAAATGATTTGGTAAAAACAACAAGAAGACGGTATGCATATTTTTAGATAGAAAATATAAAACATGTATCAGATGAATAAACATAAGACATTTATTAAAGAATCAATAATAAAAATAGTCAGACACATAAATGAAATATCCACAATAAATAAGTATTGAACTATAAATATTTTCAGGCATTGTACTATAGTTTATTTAACATATAAGTGCCCCTCTAGAAAAATCAGAAAACTAAGGATATAACAGTAAAAAAATTGCTCACGGTGTTTCTAAAAAAGTACAAGGAAAAAATTATACTTTTCTTAGGTGGCATAATGGATAATATATTAAGCAGTGAGGGTAACTTCCGTAAAATCACCTGAATACTGGGATTTATAAATTTGAATATTAACTAGGGACAAAATCATAAAACTATTGCCTAGAATTTAGTAGTTTTACATACTATTAGAGGGTAGAAAAGACATTTGCATTTTACAAGGGTAAATCATTCTTTTCATATAAAATATCTGGACATTATGGTAATTTTGCCACATAATATTTCATAATTTTTTATTTTGTACAGGGGAAGAACAAACATTTTAGTCAGTTACCAACGATTTTCGATAAATCGTTGCCCTGGGTGGTTTACCACTCGCGATTTGGAGAGACCATGGAGTATAATTAACTCGACGAGACAGAGAGGAAGATAGAGGCCTACAAAGAGAGAAACATAGAGAAAGAGAAGGAGATAACTACGGTGGTTCTGTCGTTGTCAACCTGGCCTCCGCTCCTCCTCTTGTAGCTTCACACACCTCCTCCTCGATCATTACCTCCCTAAACAATCCCTTGCGACTCCATCCTCCCGAGCTTATGCGACATTATGACTGTCGATTGGATTGACAATCTCGATATTGTCGCCCCGTTGGTTGCTTCTGTCGCCTTTTGGCTCACCCTTGTGAAGCGATGGTCGGATCTTTACAGAGAATTGCCTCATGTAGTCTATGATTCTTCTCTTCTATTGTCTTTCCTTTCCTCAATAACATCATGTCATATGTACTATTTCAGGCCAGCAACTTGCCTACGGTTGCCTGTGATGGGGCGGCTTCTGACAATCATCTGTCTCAGACCACAAAAATCTTATATTTTTGGCTTTTGACTTTTCTAAGGCCACCTGTGATGGGGAGGCTTCTGGATGTTGTCTACCTCAGACCAGAGAAACAAAAATGTTTTGTTTATGGCATGTGACTTACCTAAGGTTGCATGTGACTGAGCTTCCATTTCGCCTAATTTTTTTTATGAAAGAGACTTACGCAAGAAAAACTTTTGGCATGATTTTAACATTATTTCCTTTTCTACATGGTCGACGTACCTTTATTAAGTCACAAAGACCTTGAAAAAAAACTCTGATACCAGTGTTGAAGCCAACGGGTCTTTTATGTCTGTAGAGAGTTCTCGTGAGTGCAATGGAAGGTGTATTCCCGTAGACAAGAAGGAAGAAAAAAGAGAGGAAATAAATGAAAGGGGGAGACCCGGTTTTTTAGGAAGATGATGATGTAATGTATATCTATTTTTTGTATTTCATCATATATATATACATGGCTTTTTTTTCTCTTTTGAGTTTTTTTCTCTTGGCTTCCCGTGAAAAGTAATTCCATGTTCATCCAAGAGATGCCTAAGACTTTTCATAAAAAGTAAAAAACGGTTTTGAATAAAAAAAATTTAAAAAGCAACTCATGAAATCTAAGAAGAGATCCCTTCTTCCCGTATTTCATGTTTAATATTAGTATTGGGGCCGATAGTGGCCACAACTACTTACACTTAGAACAACAACCCACTCCTCCCATGTTTTTTCTTGATGAACATGATAAAAAAAAGGATAATGTTATGACACTCATACCTCAAAATGGCCGATTCAATCTCTCTCTCTCTCTCTCTCTCTCTCTCTCTATATATATATATATATATATATATATATATATATATATATATATATATATATATATATATATATATATATATATATATATGCAACATCAACAACGTTGAAACAAATAATTGTGTTGATAAGTGTAAAATGAATATTCAAGTATATATGCTCGATGTGGTTATATGCATCTATCCACTAGTTAATGATATCAGTCACATCTAGCATTTGGTGGCCATCCTTTTAGAAAGATAAAAGAGATTACCTTTAAGAGTACGAGACAGGAAGAGAAGTTCCTTGATATTATCTTTTCCTCACCAAGAAGTATCCGGAAAAGTTTAAGAGAGTAGGGGAAGTGGTGCCTGCTTCCCACCTCTGCTTTGCGAGTCCCGCCCAGCTTTTGCATTTTGCTTTACGTTGTTGTTCTCTTCTGGATCTTCCTCTGTCCTTTGCAGCTACTGCTGGAATGAACCAAGCAGCTCGTGGTTTTAGTCATCTCAGCCAATGATGGTTTATATTCTACATGAGACGTTAATTAATCTTCACAAGCTGAACGGTTGGCCTTGGTTAATACCATCTTACAGACTTGTGTCTGTAAAGACGGAGAGAATGAGAATCCGTCGGCAAGAGTAGGTTTTAGAGAGAGTGTGTCACAGAGGCCGAAGGCTACAGTGAACTGCAGGAGAGAGAAAAAAATCTTGCACTAAACGGGACCTATTCCAACAGTTGCAGCGACGCCCGAGTATCATGTAATTCCGGCTGTTTAGAGAGAGATTTTTTTTCTTCCAACAGTCCGAATAAGCAGTTTCTCTACTAGTGCGTATACACATATGCATATGGTTGGATAACGTATTATTGGCATTAATTCGCCGTGGGTAGGCATAATATGATTAGACAATCAAACTTTTCAACTCTACAAGAAACTTGTAGAAAAGAAAAATGAGTTAATTGCCTATTAGATAAAAAAAAAACTAACGATAATTGTCCTTATGTGTTTAACTTCAACGACCAGCTCATGCTCATCTCCTTTATCTTGACTCTTCCGCACCCAGATTGGCCCAAAAAAGTTGATGAGATTAACAAGTTCAAGATTTTGAGGTTATCATCAAGCCAAAATGGCAGCCCTTATTTGGTATGTTAGGCTCATTTGCCATTCCTTGTTTGAGTGTTTCGCCGGGAGAGGGAAGAAGTCAACTAGAAACTTAGCTTCGATTAATCTTTTTTTTTAAAGGACATAAGAACGGTAGCAGTAACGTTTTTTTTGTTATAATAGGAGGCCGAAGAATAACACACACATGCATGGATGGATCAGTCATTATTCATAGCTAATTTTGCATTATCGGAACAGTCTTTCCTCACCGGAATTATCTCAACTGAATACCTGGAAGTTTTACACTCGTAATTACTTAACTATCTGCATTTGTGCCAAGGGATTTTGAAAAAAATATTTAAATCTTTTGTTTTTGAAATACAAGAGCAATGAGTCCTCTAGAAGTGGAAACTCTCCACCAGCTGCAACAATGGGAGCGTCCTGCCGTTGAGCTAAGGGATTTTGGAGAAAATGTTTAAAGCATAGTGACAATTTGAGACCCCCGGTTTTGGTTTTGAACCAGTTTCTATAAACCATGGACCGTAACCGAACCCGGAGGTCCCTTGTTTCGGAACCGGTTTGAACCGGCCATATCTAGCATGTTATATTTTTTTGTGGTGTATAAATGATTCATCTCTCTGTGTGGCTGGGCTATCTTTGTAAGTGGTTATTCCTTTTTGACTTGTAACTGGATTGTGGCCAATCGTTTGGTCCTTAGTTTTTAAAAATACTAAAATTGGCGGTTCGGGACAGTCGGTTCCTGTTTAGATCTGGTTCCAGTTTTGTAAAAGGTGAAACCGAAATCAGGCCGGGTGAACCCTGATTCTGGTTTTACTGGTTCCAAGTCCAGCCGGTTTGGTTCCGGTTGAAACTGCCGGGCCGGTTAGGAATCGGTCATGTCTGCCTTCAATGACATTGGGTAATTATTCCCAGTGTCCCGTTCGATAACCAGACTTTGCACAATCAAAACTTGCTTTCAGCACTTATCTATCATGTTTAAGTGTGCAGTCGATCCAGGTCAAGCCCGAATACAAGCAAGCTCGACTTTACTCATGAAGATAATGCTCCACCCAAGCTAGAGCTCGAACATAACTTAAGCTCGACTTTACTCATGAAGATTATATTGTAAAACTCGATCAAGCTCTTGCCAGCAACTGAAGGTCGGCTCGAGCTTAGATCGAGTCAAGTTTACATTTTTCTGGAGCCATGTTCGAGTATCTTGCGAGCGGCTCCGCTCAATTGCCCCCTTAACCATGTTTCAAGGGCCACTTGAACAAGCGGCCCGTGAATATCCTTTCAAGTAGAAAGAGCCAATAACTCAAATGGGTCTGGCATATTTCTTCCAGCAAGAATCACAATGTTAATTAAAATCTAAATCATGATTTGAAGAACCACATCATATTCTCCTCCGCTGCTACTCTCTCTCAATTATTTGATGTCTTCAACCTTTCTTTGGATTCAGTAGCATGAGGATGAGCAACAAGAAAAAAAGGGAAGAAAAAAATGCTTATAAGAGAAGGCTGAAGCCTAACACCCACACATGCATTCTCCGAGGGGTCGAACTCCCTACCAGCAACAACAGCTTTAAACCATCTTGCCGTTGAGTTAATGCTCTTGGTACAGAGAAGGAAAATTTTGGGAAAGCAAAGGGTGAAAAGATTGACCCGCCATGTGACCCGTCCACACCACACCACGCCACGCCACTTCACGCCACGCCATGCCGGACACGAAACCTTTTCAACTCCCCACTGGGTCCCACAGCATCTTTTATTGTAAGACGGAAGTGCCGGGTCCCACAAAACTTCGCATGTGATACTTGTCCACGTGATCCCACGTGCCTGGTCAAAAGAGACACGTCATCATGTGACCGGGCCAGTTGAATCTAAGGAATCAAGAATCTTGACCTCTTAGGGGGCGTGTTTTCTTCTAAGGAGACCTGAAACCACTAGACTTGCCCGGCAAGCTACACGCACAACTCTCTGGCACGCGCGCACACACATATATATCTATATATAAAGCACGTTATAATTGAAAATGTAGCATCGAGTGTCACAATAATTTAAAGTGAAAACCGTACGCGTGATGATTTAACAAAGGACTATATATGCTTAATTCAATTCTTACTTAAATCTACTCAAATATTTGAGTTGATCTTCCTTGTGTTTCTTAGTGCAATTTTTTTTATACGAGCCCAGTAAAGGTTTTATCTCTTTTTTATCATTCGATAGAGATTTGAAATAAAAAAAGCAAATTATATGGTCGTGCATTATATCTGAGTACAAAAATATAACAATACAAAATTACTTTTTGAATTTAAATCTTTATCCTTGATGACAATGATTAAACGTTAAAAATATTTTAATTCTTTTTAGCATAGATGAAATTAGACGCAGACCACTGGTATATATATATATTAGTAAGAGGAACGTGATTATTTAACAAAAAGAAGGCTGACTAAAGAGTTGTTAAAGGCTGTGTGAAACGCATTTAGCGACGGCTCTCAGAAATTGGTAGTTCTTGATAAAAGCAAACGGGTTAAGCGTTTGTCGTTCACCTAACCATGTCTTTCAATTTCTCCGGGAGTTTATTGACCGGAAAATTATAACAAATGCACGAGAGGATAATCAAGTATTGCACCAGTAAATGTGGTTTCAAGGTTGATTACCTGAAACTAAGTCTTGAATCGATAATGTTTAAAAGGTTCATGAATGAAGGTTGTGCTGTGGTTCTATAATACGGGTGCGAACAGGCGGAATCGAAGGCCAAACAAGGCAAGCACGACTTGAACCAGTGGAGTCAAACTCGAGTTAGAGATCGATTGAGCTTCTATATTCATGTTTGGTATTGGCTGGAACTATGTTCAAGCAACTGGAGTTCAGCTTTTTAGGCTGATATCCTTGTTGAATCTCGGCAGAAGACCGAGCTCCATAGATCTAAAATTTTATCTAGCTCAATAATTTCTCGTGAATGAGCTTAGGCTGATTCCACCAATTTGCAAACAGTTAATTGAAATATGTTCTTTGGCCACAATTAAAGAATGTTAAGAGTATATAACTATTGTAGCTAAGATTGACAACTCAATTCGAGTAGCACTCTTGTGATCCCGCTGTACGGTAGTGTTCAGGTGAAAGTTAACCCCCATTCTCAAAGTGCTTTCCTGTTCCTCGCTCCTGGTACACAGCAGCAGTAGTAGACCTCCATTTGTTTATGAGCAATGGAATCACAACTAGAGGTAAGGATTTTGTAGGTTTTTTCAGTTTCCACACAACTGGTTTTTCTTAGAGATAGTTTCTTTATGCTTTTCACTATATATCTTCAAGTGTGTTGCTCTGTATTTATAGAGCAGCTCCAGCTCCTTCTCTCCTGGGTTTCCTGGTTGGGCTTTCCGATTGGAGCCTTATCCAATAAGTTATGGTGTTAATCCGTAAACGACTGATTGTTATAGGTTTGCACCGTAACTTCCATCACAGGTAACGGTTGGATGGTCAATCTAGTCGTTTCTTTGATAAGGTTGCCGAGAATGGCTACCGTTACGTTACATCTCCCACTTGGTCATTCAAGCCAAGTGAATTGACATACTGGTTTTCCTCCCACTTTTGCGGGGTTTTCTTAGTAATGTCATTTCATTATTTCTATTGCAATCATTATTCGTTGTGTGGTTCTTTACCTACACAACAAGCAAACATATCTCAAACTCATGTTTGTAACATGTTTTGAGAAAAGATCCTCTGTTATACCTTTAGTCAAGGGATCTGTCAACATATCATGAGTTGGCATGTATGAGATGGATATTTTCTTTCTCATAACCATATCATAAACATAGTGATATTTCATCATTATATGATTGCTTTTGGAGTTGTCAGCTCCACTCTTGATTAGAGTAATTGCTACATTGTTGTCACAGTAAATGACAATTAGCTCGTCGGTTATTTTTAGCTTCAAATCTTGTATAAAGCGACTAATCCAGACGACACTCGTTGCAACCATACATCAAGTTACATACACAGCTTCCTGTTTATACAATGCTACACAACCCTGTTCTTACATGCCCAGAAAACAACTCCACCTCTAAATAAGAATATTTGTCCCGAGATTGATTTATTGTCATCTTTGCTCCCGGTAAAGTCAGCATCTAAGTATCCTATCACTTTAAATTCATCCGCTTGAAAACACAATTTCAAGTCTTTTGTTCCTTTGAGATATCTTAAAATCCTTTTTACAGCTATCTAATGCTGCCATCTAGGATTACTTTGATATCTACTCACAAAACCAACAACGAAGTTGATATCAGGTCTTATACACAACATAACATACATAAAACTACCAACAACTTGTGTATAAGGAATGTTAAGCTTATCGTTTCCTTTACCGGAACAATCAGCCTTACTTAATTTGATCCTTTTTGCAACTGGTATAATAGTAGACTTACATTCACCCATTTTGAACTTCTTGAGGATATAGTCAATATATTTCTCCTAACTTTGGTATAAGAGTTTAGATTCTCTATCTCCATAAATCTTTATACATAGGATATAGGATGTTTCTCCCATATCCTTCATTTCGAACTTTGAGTTTAACCATGACTTGGTTTTAACAATCATTTTATTGTTATTCCTAGTCAACAATATGACATCTACATATAATGATAAGATGACAAAGTAGCTCCCACTATTCCAAACATATACATAGTGATCAAGCTCATTAGCCACAAACCAAGTTTAATAATGACATTTTGAAAAGTCAAATACCATTGATGAGGTAATTGTTTTAGGCTATATAGAGATTTTCTTAACATATGTACTTTATCTTCTTCGCATTCAACTATATATCATTTGGGTTGTTGCATATATATGATTTTGTCTAAATCTTCATTAAGAAAAGCAATCTTCACATCTAACTGATTTAGTCTAAATCATAATATACAGATATTATCAAGATTATTCTAATGGATACAAATTTCATAACAGGAGAATATGTCTCAACATAATTTATCTCCTCTTTTTGCAAAAACCCTTTGCAACCAACATCACCTTAAACTTGTCGATTGAATCATCGACCTTATATTTTTTTTCAGAACCCATTTAGAGTCTATGGTGTTTCTTTCTTTTGATAAATCAATAAGTTCACAGACTTGGCTTTTTTTAATGAATTCAATTTCCTTATTCATAGCTTTCTCCCAATCTGTTGCTTCCGATGAGTTTATAGCATGCTGATAAGTTAAGTTATTAGTCAATTTATCTAAATCTACCGAATTATACACTTCTTCTATAAGATAAGTGTGATCATCATTTAAGTAGGACGGTGTGACCGTAGGCCTTTTATTTTCACTTAAAGTTGTGGTTGTTTCAGAAAGATTTTCTATGGGTTTGAATGATCATTAATATAGATCTACTAAATTGTCAACATACTCATCATTATTTTCTAAAATGTCATTCTTAGTATCTTGTAAGAATTCAATATCTCTGCTCTCTATCAATTCATGGTCCTTATAATAAAATTGATATCTCTTTGAGCCTTTAGGATATCCGATGAATATACATCTGAAGAATAGCTTATCTCTAGACTGATAAAGGATCTTTACATGAGCAATAGATCCTCACATCCTGATATGACCTAGGTTGGGTGTTTTTCCAAACCACATCTCATATGGTATAATGAATACATCCTTATAAGGTACTCTATTGAGTATGTACACGACTATACTTACTCTTCTTCCCAAAATATACTTAGTAGAGAGATATCTATTTACATTGACCTTTTAAAGTTTAGTAAGGTCTTGTTATATCTTTGAGATACGCCATTTTGTTGAGTTATCCTAAGCATTGTATTTTGCTTTTAAATACTAAAGTCTTTATAGAATTCCAAAAATTCTGCAAATGTATATTCTTAACCTTTATCTCATCCTAAGACTTTGATTGAATGCCCCATTTGATTTTCAACTTCCTGCTTATATTTTTTAAATGCTTCAAGTACCTCAAATTTATGTATTAGGATATATATGTATATCTTGAGTAATCATCGATAAGGATAATGAAATAAATATTTTCTCAATGTGACATTATTTTGAAGAGTTCACATAAATCAGTGTTAATGACTTTCACCAGGGTTGTTGTCCTTGTTGTTTCTTTGGAAAAAACTTTTCATGTCATTTTTTCTTATATATAAGTTCCACATTTGTTAAAAGTGTTTTCCCCAAATCTTGGCAATAAGTCAAAGTTGGATAATTTTCTCAACTTTTTCAGACTAATATTTCCTATGTATTTATGTCATACATTCACATCAACATTAAAGGCATAATCAATATCTTTCATTTTCATTAACTTTCAGCTTGAACGATCCATGTTCTACATCAAATTTTCAAGAGAAAAATATTCTCCCATATTTCCCTACGTTAACTTTGTTAGGGACAAACCATACTTCAAAATCTTTCTTCTCTAAGGCATGGACCAAAACTATATTACGCCTTATAGATGACACAATCAATACATCAGTTAATACAACCGGTGTGCCTTGTACAAAGATTCTAAAGGACCAAGTTCTCAGAACATTTGAGAAAGTATTATTTCCTATGTATACTTAACTGACGTTCTCTTAGTTTGTACTCTTTTAGATCCATTACCCATTTCTTGCCTTTTGAGATGTGTTTGATCGCTCTTAAGTCAATCAACCAATGAGTCATTGGACAGTCCATGTAGAGACATTCTGATATCATGCAAATTATGTCATGTTTCTCTGATTATCCTCGTTGTACTTTGTTTTCTCCACTGTTCTTGTTGCGGCAATCCCTCTTATAGTGTCACATCTTTTCATAACTAAAATATTTGACCCGAAAAGCAGTTTCCTGTGTTTTCTTAAAAAATTTACCGTCCTTTTTGTTATTTTTGCTAAACTTTTTATTTTGTTTATTTCTCCTTTGGTTGAGTTTGGAGTTAGACACTATGTCATCTTTTACTACTATCAATTTCTCTCTTTTGTTTTTATTCATATGTTCTTGCTCAATCACTAGTTTTAGGGGTAACTCCGAAATATTGATTTTAGAGCATAGTCTAAGGGCAGTAGTGATCATGTTTCATGATAGAGAAAGATTGTTCAGTACATTATCAGTTCTATGATTACTGATTTTGTCACAGCTAAATCTCTTGTCATTACTAACATATGCTTCACATGTTCCACTACATTATCTTCTTCTTTCATTTTATAGGAATTATATTTTTGTAGCAGTAATTGAACATTTAGTTTGACTCTTGTATAATATTTAGTTGTTATAGAGTAAAACAACTCTTTTGTGGTCTCGAATTCTTCGAAAACCCTAATAAGATCATCCTCCATGTATGTCAACATGACGGTTCTCGCTATCGTGTTATCTTTAAGAAATGTTTTGTACATTTCTCTTTGTTACTATGTGGCGTCAGGTGGTGGTGGACGCACTGTTTCCTTCAAAATATACTATATACCTTCAAATGTTAGAGTCAAACGATATTCTTCTTTTCCATGTTTGAAGTTTAGATCATTTAATTTATCTGTCTTTGTCAGTTCTGATACATATTCTGGAGTTCATTTTTATGTGTTTGGCAAATTTAACAAATAGACAATTTAAAAGGAAAACATTTACGAAGCAACAAACCACATATAGAAGAATTTTGATAATGCATAATATCCAAATACTAAACTATAAATAACTCATGGTTATATTATAGAATCAAACTGGGATAATTTTGTAATTTTTTCAAAAATTACTACCTTCGATAATTAAAAAAATAGCATGGGTAGAATTGTAATTTTATCTGTTTGTCCAGTTCTATAATTTTTCAAAAAAATAAGGAGAAAACAGTAAAATTGGTGTTTGATTTTTTGAGAAATTCGTCACTGATCGAGGGTAAATACATAATTTTGCCCCTTAGTCTGAATATGTAATTTTCACAAAAGACAGAACAACTTTGTCTTTTGATATAATGACAGTACTCTAAAATTTTTATGAGGTAAGAGCAGGAAAGTAATTTCAAACCCTCGATTTTTCATAATTTTTATAAATTGTTTGAGGGCAAAACAGACTTTTTGCTCATTTGAGGGTAAAATTGTCTTTTTATTTAAAAAATATCTAGATATTTTGATAATTTTACTTTATGATAGTTTGTAATATTCAAAAAATGGCCGAGACATAATGGACTTTTCAGTCCACTGCTCGAGCGGTTTCAGAAAACCGCTAGTTTTTCACTCATGATTTTCTAAAACCACCGAGTGGTTTTCTTTGGGGATATAAAATGAAGAGAGAGAGAGAGAGACGTGAGGGAGAGAGAGAGGCTACCTGACGGCCTTCTGGTCGGGGCTCCGCCTGTGTTTTCCTTACGGCTTTTTGGCCGAGGCTCTCTTTTGTGTTTTCCCGACGGCCTTCTAGCCGATGCTCTCTTTTGTGTTTTCCTTTGCTTGGGCCGATTTTTGCCTTTGCCCTGCCCTGTCTTGACCTGGGCCAACTTTTGCCTTTGTCCTATCTTCGCCTAGATCGGCTTTTGCTTTTGCCCTTCCTTAGCTTGGGTCGGCTTTTTGTCTTACCTTAATGGGGAGTTTTTTTTCCTCTTTCTTTTTTGTTTTATTAAGAGTAAATACTTGTATTTTGCAAATTGCGGAATGAATCAGGCTTTGTTACCACCGATGGCTTGTGCGCTACAAAGACTCGAGACAACTTTTTTGTTCCTCACTCCTGGTACGCAGCAACAATAGACCTCCTTATATTTCTTCTTTATGTTTCTGAGGAATCACAAGTAGAGGTAAGGATTTTGTAGGTTTTTCGGTTTCCACAGAGTCTATTTTTCACTGTATGTCTTCCTGTGCGTTGCTCTGAATTTATAGAGCAGCGTCATCTCCTTCCCTCGGGTTTTCTAATTGGAGCCTTATCGAATCAGTTATAGTGTTAATTCATAACCGATTTATTGTTATGGATTAGCACCGTAACCACACGTAACAAATGGATGGTCAATCCAGTCGTTTCTATGATAAGGTAGCCAAGAATGACACAATTATATCTTCCCAATTTCCATATTACAGGTACAGCCCTAATGCCTCCAGCAAACAAGATAGAAGCATGAAAGTTGACGAGACAAGCTGTTGCACATAGGTAAAGCTCCTACTTCATTTTTCTTGGCATGTTGCTTTCCATTACCTGGTTGCCGCTACCCTAGCTCCTCCTTTAAAAAGTCTAAACTAGCAACCTCAAAATTTATAAATTCTGAGCAGACTCCCTAGTTCAAGAAAGCAATTTGTGGGAGCACCGAGAGCCTCAGCTCAACAGCAGGGCATTCTAGCTTCATTGCTGCTGGTGGGGAGTTGGACTCCGAGAGAGTGCATGTTGGGGTGTGTGCATTAGGCTTCCGCCTCCTCTTGTAACCGAAACAAATTGTGAGAAAAATGAGAAAAGGCTTATATTTCCACTGCAATGAAAAATGGAATGCACTCTCTCAAATGCGAGAGGTTGGAGAGTCTCCTAATAGTGGATGATACATTGATCAAGAGGCAGTTGGCGACTTCTCTACCAGTACCAGTTGGCGACTTCTCTACCAGTGCCTCATACATATAAATATATGAAACTTCAAGTGAGGAGTGTGTCATGATAATGCATTTAAAAGAGTGGTGTGAATGTTGACATCATTTCTTTTTTCTTTATTTTTTTTGTTACAAGAATATGCCAAAACCTAACATGCACTCACACACCCTTAGAGTCAAACCCCTCACTAACAGCAACAGTTCTAGAGTGCTCTGTCAGTGAGCCAATGCTCTGGGTGCAACGCCCACTTTAAGTGAGGAGGGTGCTTCGATAATGCATTTAAAGGAGCTTTAAATAGTATAGGCACTTCTTTTATGCCGAAGCCTAACACACACCTCGAAAATCAAACTCCTATCAGCAGCAATGGCACTAGAGCATGCTGTCGTTGAACTAACGCTCCTGATGCACATCATTTCTTTTTGGCATGAACACAAAATCACACGACTAGAGCTGGGAAAGTCCTCCGAATGAGATGATTCCATTTTGGGCATACATGACTTGGAATAGCTGCTTTCTTTGCTGTGCTGAGAAATGTTGTGGGCGTGGAAGTCTAAGAAAAGGTTATGTTTACAGAAGGCAAAGGAGAAAGACCAAGAAAAAGATAGGTGGAAAGGGGGAAGGATGACGTGTAGTAGACTAAGTTCGGGGCCGGAATGAAACCCACTTACTCAACCCTTATCCAACATTGACCACGAACACAAACTCATGCATTCCAATAATTGATGAACTCTCCTTTCAGCTTTTCTTCTTTTCCTCTATCTATCTTGGTTCATTCGGTGCTGAATAGAGGACGTTGCTTTTTTATTCTGTCTTTGATGATGAGTGGTAATTAAAGGAATAGAAAGAGACACTCGGGGCGGAGATGTGGGACAGAGATCGCTGGACGGAAGAGTCCAAGAACCCGTTCTCTTTCCCTTCTTTTTAAGGCGTGTTTGATAACCAGGCTATGGCCTGCCATACTGGGACTGCATTCCCAGTAGTCACGCTTTTCAATCACAGGTGCTGCTCCGCATTTTGAAACAAGGTCTATGGCCCCGCTTTTGTACCCAAAAACCGGCCCACCCCTCAATGGAACTGGGCCTTTATTTCGAGTTTTGCAGACTACCAAACACGCCCTTCAGCTCTCTCTCTCTCTCTCTCTCTCTCTCTCTCTCTCTCTCTCTCTCTCCTTTGTGGGAGTTACTGCCTCGCATTTGCCTCACTGGCACGAAGCACCAAAGTACTTTTGGATTGCGTATCGAATATGGTATGGCTTTGTTTTAATAATGACTGGATTCTATTAGAAATATGCGTCAGTCATTACGTATAAATGCTGACTCATAATGCTTTCGTCATTGGAAATTTAGGTCTTGTTCAAGGTTGTTGTCCTAGTAAAGATACGATCTGCGTTTTCAAGCTTAAAATGGCCATTTATACGCCCCCACAAACAGAGGTGCTCTCTCAAACACACACACACACTGAGAGAGAGAGAGAGAAGGCCTGTTTGTGTTGTTCTTTTAGGTTTTCAGTTCCACGCAATGAATAACAAACAATGTTGGATCCTCCCAAAAATTCAAATGTGGGTATTTCGAGTTGTCTATTGGGTCATGTACAATGTGGATCCCTGGTGGATCGAGCTGTTGTCCTAACATAGAATAACAATACGTAATTCTAACCACCAACAATAACAACAAATTAGTTCCATAAGTTAACACAGTCAAGCAAAACTTGCATGATTATCTTGGAACCCTAGACGAGTCTTGTTCTTTTAGGTTTTCAGTTCCATAAGGGATTTGCTAGCTTTCTGGGTGAAGATGTATGTGTTTAACTTTGTCCTCCCACTGCGAACCAAAAGATAATCAAGGCATAACCGCACTTATCCTTCCATCTAGAAAACCATATTGTATCCAATGATATTTCATGTATTTTATCAAATTATGATTATGGTATTGTTATTAATAAAACCTCCCTCCAATTGGTATTTTTCTATGAGTGCCTGTCTAGTTTTCTTCACTAACTTTTGTGATTTTTTTTAAACAGGAGTACATGTACACGTATGCATTCATGCATCGGGAATTGAACTCACCGTATCCACGGTGAGAGTTAAAGAGCCCAGCCACATGAGCTAACACTCTAAGCGGGATTAATTTGTACGGTTTTGCCTCCAATACTAGCAACAAAGGCGGTGAAGGTAACTGTGCACTATAGGGATGGCAAGCGGGGCCGAACGAGCTTCTGTTCCACCTTCACCCACCCCGCATTAGAAACCCTGCACCGTGGGTCATGAGGATCGAACCCCGTACCCTCTCGCACCCACTCTACTATAACTCACCCAATCCTACTCCAACTTACAAAATTTAATTTTAATAGGAAAATCAATTATATATTTATATAAAACATAAAATCTACTCTATATTGTTAAATTAGAAGTGATTACATGTGTGTATATACATTTATATTATGTAAATCATAAATACACATATACTTAATATATATGTAAAACATATATCTACACATACATATATAGAGAGAGAGAGCATAGTTCATGGCTCACTCATTAATGCTTTAATCTTCTTGAAAATCTCATCAGTCCGATCAACCATTAAAATTTTTAAGTCAAAAAATAAAAAGTACCAAAATACATTTATTGTACCTCAAAAGTATCAAGTACCTTTTTACTTTTGAAAATTGAATCTCAATGTCGATCTCGTCAATCAAATGACATATCCTTTAACATGTTTAAGCATATATGTGGTGCACCCAATTTACATGTTTAAGCATATATATATATATATATATATATATATATATATATATATATATATATATATATATATATATATATATATATATATATATATATTCACCTTAAGCCCTACCCTGAATGTAGTCTTCTCTGCCTTGCCCGGCCCCCAACAAGGTGGGTTTTCCCCTTTGAGAACTCACCCACCCATGCAGGGGTATGACAAGGTGGGTACCCATGGGACTGGTAGAGATTCCCTTAATAGTGTCGTGTCAAAGTAACTGTATTAGCATGGTAGCAATGCCACATTTCCACCACCCTTCACACACAAAATACAATCACGCACACGTATTGTCATATATTAGATGATTGAATCCTATCCATTGCTCAGGCTGCCACTTGTGTTTGATCATTATTTTTTTTAAACATGAGTGTAATAATATTATGTTTTATTATTTTTTAAATTTTTATTTTTTTGTAAAAATGATGATCATAGCCTAAAAAAACAATGAGTATAATCAAGTGAACATGTCAAAGATGAACAAATCTGGTTATATACATAGATATTATATATATAAATAGAGAAATCTCAATAATTCATTTTTATAATAAATGGTTGAAATTTAAATTTAAAAAATAAAAAATACATGATAATATTTTATTCACATGAATATATTTTTTTAAATTTAAATTTTAACCTCTGTTACTAAATATGAATGGTTGAGATTTGTGAATACATATGTAATGTGTGGTAGAAGCAGAGGAAACCAAGAAGTATGGCGGTTTGCTTGAAAGCGATTGGTTCGGCTAAGTTGCTGTGGAATCAGTGGGCGTATTCACCGTTTCGGGCATTTGGCCGAAGTGGAGCACAAGACTTTCAGGTGGCAGCCGCGTCTAATTTAGTTAGTTTTTCAAATAGTTGGCATCTTTCAAATAATGATGAGGGACCGATCTACTCTCTCTCATACTGACTCCCTCACTCTCTCTTTCCTAGTCATCAAAATCTTAACAGGACGATGGTGGGCCCTAGGGGTGTGCTGACGTTGCTGCGTGCGACAATGCCTGCCGTATAGGCCCGTTGGTTCGATGAACGCCACGTGTCTTGCTGAGTCGGATGCTGATGTGGACGAGAGAGGAGTGTGTTCGTAGTGATGGAGAAGACTGTGTGCGTCCCACGTCCGATGTGTTGCGGGTCTCTTCATTCAAGGGTTTCGGTTCTGCTTCATTTGCTTTTCTTCGGTGGCTCCTCCTATAAATTGACATGAGAGAAACTTCTCTCAACGTCCTAAAGACACAACTCTCTACAGCTATCAAGTGCTCTTTTACATTCTCTCTCTATAGTTCCTTTCTCGCTTGCTTTGGAAGTCCTATTATATACCTTTGTGTCTCTCATCAATACTGAGTGACAGATAGAGAGAGAAGGAAATCTTTTTCAAGGGCGAGAAGACTATGAAAAGGAAGATTTTTACAGGTAATAAAAGAATTCATGCCCGTAATTATTAGTTTCATAGATTGGTGATTTCTGTTGTATTTTTGGTACTGGCATTGGCCTATTTGGCAGAAGGCACTGGCCAGACGCAATCACTCATCCGTAGGGATCGGGGTTTAAGCCTTGACTGCCGTGATCTTAGATGACTGCGTTACATCTCTCGCTCTCTCTCACGATTGCTGGTTCTGACTTCCATCTTTTTCAAGAACAGGAAACCCTACTCTTCCGAAGGCGGAAATGACGAAGCCGAATGACGTTCTTCAGGACGGTTCATTTCACATGTCTGACCTAGAAATCAACACTCTCTCCGCGGTCATCGCTAAAACTGACCTGGTTGGTGCCTTCGGTATCCAAAAGACTGCCCCTGAGCCGAGTCCGAAACGTATACCAGCGCTGCTGTCGATCAACAAACTAGATGTCAGCAACCTCATCAACGCGTGGATGGAATCCATGAGAGCTTCGTCACCTACCCATCACAAATCCCTCGCTGTTCAAGCTGAGAAACAGGTAAATATAAATACAAATATATTTATATTCCAACCCCAACTGGATTGAAGTATTTACTTTGTTGATTTCTTCTAATTCTTTCTTCCATGTAATATTTCTTCATTGATTTCTTTTTGGCTTCAGATTCGGCTCCCTTCGGCATTGAATAATTTTGAGGACTTGATCGAGGCTTCAAAGGGGAAGCAAATCATTATGTTTCTTGATTATGACGGCACTTTATCTCCAATTGTCGATGACCCAGATCGCGCTTTCATGTCCAATGCGGTAATCTCTCATCTCTGAAACACGGTAAGAATAAGATGATGAACGGATGAATTGATGAGCAGTTCTTGGCTTTGATTTGATCAGATGCGAGCGGCTGTGAGAGACGTGGCCAGGTACTTCCCCACAGCCATAGTCAGTGGGCGGTGTCACGCTAAGGTACATTCTTTCCTTTGCTTCATCTTTCAATTTCCCTTTTTCTTACTGATTGTGATTACTCGATACTTGCTCTTTCAAGGTCTGCATTTTCTCCTTTCATACGTGGTTTAACCATGGTTTTTGCGCTTCAGGTGTATAGCTTCGTGCGATTGGCAGAGCTCTACTATGCTGGCAGCCATGGCATGGACATCAAGGGTCCAGTCAAGCGGCCTAGAGGCTTTGGACACGTATGAAATCTTAATTCCTGATCACAAAATCATTTTTTTCTTTTTGTATTTCTCTTTTATGTTCAGAATTCTAAGTTTTATGCTATTAGCAGGCCGATCAATCTGTCCTCCTCCAGCCTGCCAGCGAATTCCTTCCTGTGATCGATGAGGTATACGTTTTGTCCATTGAATCGGTTTTCTTGATCAAAATATTATTTTTCTTTTTTGCAAGTAAATAACGTGATGGCTTGTGTCTGTTAAGGTATATAAGGCATTGGTGGAGAGGACCAAGGCCATCCCGGGGTCCAGTGTGGAACATAACAAGTTTTGCTTGTCTGTGCACTATCGCTGTGTGGAGGAAAAGGTTGGTATCTCGATCGTTGGCATTTACACAAAAATAACATAAAGGTTTTGCATGCCTGTTCATAGAGTTCAAATACTTTTTTGTTTTAATTAGATCTTTCTGATGATAGTATACTTTCTGCTGTCATAGAAATGGTGTGCTTTATTCGAAGAGGTTAGGGGTGTTCTGAAAGGCTACAGCGATCTCAGGCTTACCCAGGGCAGAAAGGTACGTACACGACACAGTTCGTTCTCACATTGGCATGCACGCAAACTAAAGGAGTCTTCAGTATTTTAAACTATTCGTCTAGTTTTATCAACTGTGTGCGGCTTTGAACTGCTTTGGAGTTGTTGGTGGTCCACATCGGTTCTCGAGGAAAGTTCTACATTCGACAACAACATTTGCCTCCCCACCTAATATTTTATTTTTAATGAAAAACCTTCCGAGAAGCCTCTTTGGTTTAGATTCTGAAACTATGACAGAGTTGTTCACTGAAGCAAGTGCGCTACATCTGATCTACCATTCGTGTGTGTGAGAGAGAGAGGGAGGGAGAGAAAATATGCTAATAAATGGACTAACTTCTCTTTTTATGGAAGATCTTCAATACTTTCATTCATTATCTGCGCAGGTGTTGGAGATCCGGCCGACCATAAAGTGGGACAAGGGCAAGGCCCTCGAATTTTTGCTGGAGTCTCTAGGTAAGACCGAATCCAGCCATTTAAAATTGGCTCTCCCTCAGCCTGCAATATTACAAAGCTCCTAAATGAATCATATCTCTAAATTCACTTGCTTAGGTTACGCAAATCGTAGAGATGTACTGCCGGTGTACATTGGTGATGACCGCACGGACGAAGATGCCTTCAAGGTATCTTTACAGTAAACTGACATGCATTTCTTTCTACAGCAAGCGAGAAAATCACTAGTTCATCTTTTTCAATTACAATCTTTCAAAATTTTGTGTAAAACAGGTTCTTAGAGAGAGGGATCAAGGTCTTGGGATTCTTGTATCTAAAGTTCCCAAGGATACCAATGCCACTTATTCTCTTAAAGATCCCTCTGAGGTAATTAAGGAAACTCCCTAGTCACTCCCATCTCTTTGAGTTAATTGAAATTGCCAAGAACTCTGGCTATTCACGATTTTTTTGTTTATTTAGAAATTTGATTTTATTTGCTTGATGTTCGTAGGTGATGGAGTTCCTGCAACGGCTGGGTCAGTGGAGACGTATCTCTCTCTCTCGAGACTCTTCCATTTAGTACCAAAAGGAATTAAGGTCGTCTCTAATAATACAGGGAAATAAGTTTGCCATTGTATATTGCCAAGTAATGGCGTTTCTGACCCTGTAAGAGGGCATGCTTTTTTTTATTAATATTAATCCTCGATGTTTTGGAAGGCCTTGTCAAGCAGCTTCTTGTTACTTTTAGGACCTTGAGGCTCTTGCACACAAGGTTTGCATATATATATATATATATATATATATATATATATATATATATATATATATATATATATATATATATATATATATATATATATATATATATATATATATATATATACTCAATGCACATATAACAATTCTTTCACATGTAACTCTCTCTCACACACAAATATACACGCCCGTGCACGCACACAAACAGACACCTTCAGCTAATATTAGTACATGCAGTCATAAACTTATCTAATAATGTCTAAAAATAGCAGAAAAGGAGGAGCTCGAAGATGTTGGAAGCAAAATATAGACCATGAGGTTCTTTTGAGTTAAAAGATAGTGGTTAACAAGATCGAGCACTATCGCCACAAAGAATCTGTTCAGTCGAGCCACTTAACGTAGAGGGAGTTTTTGATCTTGTGTTGGTTGTAGCAGGAAAGGGAAGACGGAATTAGTGAAGTTTAAGGAAGCCGCCGGCCACGACAAAAGAGGGCTAAAATTATATCTCAAACTCCCGACGAATTTAAGCTCTTATTCTCCCTCTAAATGGTAAAACAAATGCATTTTTAATAAAAGTAACTCTACCTAGAAAGAGTATTTACATGATCCCAAGTTTTGGAGCTTCAATGCATCTCACTCAAATATGGATAATGCAACGACAACAACTAAGTCTTTTCTTATGATACATGGGGCGGCTACATGAATTATCTTTTCATAGAAGCCAGTGTGATGATAATAATTATCATAAACTATTATTTTTTATTATTTCTACTTTTTTATCTTTTTCTTCTTTTTTTAAAATATTTTTACATTTTAATTTCTCGTATCTTTTATCATAGTTTTTTAAACATCTTTTTACATTTTCAAACTATTTTTAACATTTTTTCTCATTTTATCATCTTCCTTTTATGATCACTCATTCATTTCAACATCTTCACCGCTGTCTTAGAGACATAAACCATAACTTTTGTAATTGTTGTTACGTAATATTTATCTTTCAATAGTATGTTCTTGATATACATATTTATTTTAACCAACTTACATTGATTATATGAGTAACATCTTAACAATTTTTATATCACTCTATAAAACGGATATTGAGTATTTAAAACGCATATGATATTACATAAATTGTTCACCAGATCCAAAAAAAATTAACTGAGGAAGTTCGATATCATAGACTCATAGTTCAACGAAAATGCTTTACATTCTTCATTAAAGGTATGGCTCGGGATCGAAACTGATTGGGATCTGAATAGATAAATGATCCTCAAACTTCGACATTTTTGTTGTGGTTGTTATCGTCAATGTAGTATCACAATAAACAGAATCGGCGAAGAAAGGAATTAAGTAAAGTTGTCAACTTGCCATGCTGCTTCCGTTCAGCTAGCATGGAAAATTGCCACGTATATCGAAAGGATATTCTAGTTGATCGACGATCACTTGTCATTTCATATGGCGACAATATCAGAAACAAAACAGCAATTTCATGCTTGTTGTTGTATATATATATATATATATATATATATATATATATAAAGAGAAATAGTGGTATATGAGATACCATAATTAGATGCTATCAAATTCAAGTCAAAGATGATTGAGATTTAAAATTTATAAAATAAAAAGTACATGTATACTTTTGAAAGCTAATACTTTTAACTAAGTGTGCTAGTACATGCGAGAATCTCTCTTTCTCTCTTCTCTTTCAATATGTATAGTGTTTGGATCTTGCCTTACGAGCGATGCTTTGTATTCGACCATTGTTTGTCCATGGTATGAGTGTAACAAGGATGTCCTCATGCTCTCAAAAAACACAAGATTGTATTTTCCTATATATAAAACGTTCATATCTAATTTGGCCCAGATAGGTTGGCAAAATATTGTGCTTATAATGATGTATTGACTTCAATTCTCAATATAAATACTTGAATTTTCTGCTGAATCCAGTTCGTGAGACATGACTGTACCTGACGCTTTCAAACATAATCAAATCAAGCTCTAATTCTGCTCGTGTAAGGGATCAACTCTTGTATGACTCGTACCACGCCCGGATAAAGGAGGAGGGTTGCGTTAGGCTTTCGACAGTCATTATAAAACTTTGTCGGACTTATTTACTATGGATTCTAGTAGAAACCAAGAATCCATGTAGCCGACCCCATCTAGTATGGGAAAAGTCTTAGTTATTGTTGTTGTTAATGCTTTTTTTCTGTTTTGAACGACTTAAGACTCAAACCAGAATTGAAACTGACTCGGTCTCAGTTCGCTTTTGTTTGTGGTTCCAATTCTGGTGTCTAGGGTAATGTAGCATGACTACCGACGTACATGGGCTAGCTGAGCACCTCATTGGTGCGGCAAAGTGGAAAGAATTGTCATGCATCTAAAGCACGCTTGGTAGCAATGGTGGATCTACATGGAGGGGTAGAGGCGGTCGCCTCCCCTTAAAATTTAAAATTTTACCGTGAAACCTATGTTTTACGGTGAATATATGGTTGAGATTCATACTTTACCCCCTTAACAGGATGACCTCCAACACTATTTTTTAGATCCAATCTAACAGGATGACCTCCAACACTATTTTCTAGATCCAATCTAGGTTCATGTAACATGCACTACCAACCAATATGGTCTAGCTGAACAACTCATAGGTGCACATGACAAAGTGAAAAGAATCGTCCAGGCATCCGAAGCACTCCTGGCAGTATCTGTGACAACCAAGTCAGCCAAAGACCCGGCAGTCTCACAGGTAACTGACAAAGATAAAGACCATCTGCCATTAGAGAGTTATTGACCGACCAGCTTAAGTAATTTATTCTCATCACAAAAGTATGTAAATATAAATATATATAGAGAGAGAGAGAGATGGCAGAGGGTCCCATGGAAATGCTATAACTGTGGGACACATGAAAACAGTATGTCTCATGTATTAATAACCCCCATGGTGGCCGAGGTTTAAAGCTGACTGTCAATGGGCTCAAAGCATGGAGAGTTATTGTGAATATGAACGTCGAGAGGTACTGTCACCATTAGAAGCCTGTAGCAGATGTTGGTCTATCAATATTTCACGTACTCATGAAGTGACCTTCCAATGTGAGCCAGCCTCTCAGTTTCAATCAACCTAGTCGGTGAGTAAATGACATGGATGTGGAATTTATTTTATTTTTTTAGAAAATTATCAAAAGCATTCCGCTCGGTCAGTAAATGACATGGATGTGAAATTTCTTTTATTTTTTTAGAAAATTATCAAAAGTTTAACTTAGTGAGTACGTTCCGCAATGTAAGGGATCACTCTTGCAGGATCACTTCTAAGTATGAAAAAAGAAAGAGGTTGCATAAAACTTTGTCGAACTTATTTATCATGAATTCTACAAATTATAATAGGATTTGATAAAAGCTTAGAATACATGTAGCCAACCTCGTCTAATATAGAAAAAAGCTTAGTTATAGTCCAAAGTTTAATTTAATTTAGTTTCATTTCGATGATGATGTCATATATTGGAATGTTATATATAAAGAGAGAGAGAGACCATCACCTACAAATGCATGACCCTATAAGTTGTAGAAATATAAAGGACAAAACGTTGCCTCCAAGAAGCAAACTCAATGCGTGAACGCTTAGTGTCAAGGAATGCGTGACAGAATATCTCTCTCTTTCTCTCTTTTCCTCTCTCTCTCTCTCTCTCTCTCTCTCTCTCTATATATATATATATATATATATATATATATATATATATATATACTCATTAAGCCTCCATGCACCTTTCCAAAAACAACACACAATAAGAAGAGCGACGTGAAGAAACATACTAAATATTGGATGCCTTCAATGAACATGATATAATATATATTATTTCAATCATATCAACTATACTTCTTAACCTGGTTGCCCATGTTAATATTATGGGAGTCTCTCGATCTGCCATTATATATGATTGTTAGTTTGCAAAGATTTTCAAGTATGCATTCGTGTACTTCTGTTAGATGCATCCACCATTCTAACTTAACTAAGCTATATTTGTCACAACATGCCTTTTGTCCTTTCACTAGATGCAGTTTATGTATGTTTTTCCTTATGACTTTGAAGACCATCGGGGGCACCTTCTTATAACTTCTTTATGGACTCTTTTAATTTAATTGCATAGTTTCATTTATCTTGTTCTACTTGGTCCACCAATTGGAATGACATATACATGTGACAGCAATCATACCAGGAAGACGCTCATGTAAGTTCCAGCTATAAGCTAATTAGAGAGAGAGATTTTACTACTATCAAAAGCCAATTTTGTTTCAGAATCCAATTTGTACGTATAAACGATCAGCATGATAATGTCTCAGATCAACCAACCATTATTATACGAGATCTGAGAGATAATGATCGAATAAAAGGATTTGGAAGAACGACTTAGTTCCTCTTTCATAAAATAACCATGGAAGATAAGAATCGGACCAAGTTTGACAGATCAAGTTAAAGAAATCAAAGAAACTTTTTTTTCTCAGGGAATCTCGAGGAGTATATGTGTCTGAGAGAGAGAGAGAGAGGCCGCTGTGCATCAATTGTCTGACATGTAAATTTGATAAAAGGGGTAGCATTGGCTTTATGCTGCGGTTGGGAAATCCACTAGATCGAATGAAGAAATCTTTTCTCTGTGAAGGAGGTGGAATCCACTCAAGGTTCTGAATAAATGGATATGAATTTGAACGCTACTAAATTACGTATCATAAGTTCTCAAGACTGAGCATTTTCAAACACGGAAAAGATCACATCCACAGTAGATTCAGCCGGACATGACCAACTTCGACAGCCTCGTCTCGCCGGCCAGAGAGACAAGGCGAAACTGTTACAAAGGCAGCAGGGAATGGATCAGCTTCAGTTGCTTATACAACAGGGAACTAATCCACACAAGGTTCAATCTGAAAAAATGGATATGAATTTGGGTGCTACTAAGTTATGTATCGCAAGTTCTCAAGACTGCATCTTCAAACACGGAAAAGAACGCATCCACTGTACGTTCAGCCGGACATGACCGGCATCGCAACCAAATAAACCAAAGAAATCCAGTCCTAAGGCCGCTTGAGGAAAAGCCGAAAAGAACAATCACAACGCAAAAGAGCACGACCATCTTTGCTCTCAATTACCAATGCCTTGTACTACATATTGGGTTTGTTACTTATTGACGTGAAAGAACACAAAAATTTATGAAAAATGCGACACTGACACAGTAAAGCCCTCCATTGCGTGTTTGACTACAAACCCTTTGATTCATGTTGTATAGTTGAAACACAATAACGCATCATCAGCATACGAAAGATATGCCCTACACATTTCCGGTTCCAAACTATCGGTTCCGGTTTGAGTTCAAAACTGTCTTGAACCAATAATTTTATAAAAAAATTATTTTTTATAAGAAATTTGTTAAATACGAGAACCCTCGGTTCCGGTTTGCTAAAGGGTGAAACCGAAACTGTCGGTTCCAACTCCAACTGGTTTTTGACCCAGTTCAGTTCCGATTGGAACCGTTGAGTTGGTTCAAAACCGATCATGTCTACCCAGAAGACCTTTGTGGGTGATCATGGCAAGGAGTGAAAAATTCTCAAGTCTGTCATTGTATATAAGAAAATACAAGTGCTTTATGAACGTGAACGATAAGTAAACCTCACTTGAAATATAAGGGCGCCTCACTCCAAAATAACTCAATCCGCCACTTCAAGGAGTGTTGATACATGCTCATGAAATGAAAGTGTGTCACTTCTTTGTGAGTCATCGGTCCCCAACAATGGATAGAAGATGGAGCCATGGCGATAATTGAGGTTGACTATACATTTATAAATTTAAATACACAAGAATGGAAGGCCACATGCGTTCTGCCCGGGTACGCTTATGTGACCATGACGACCACTCTTCCCTCGCCAAATAATTAGAATTGGATTAGGACGTTAGACCTGCAGTAGGTGGATTATGGACTAACCAAATGTTGATACTCACAGTAAGACTAGAAATGCTCTTCGGTGCTAAGAAGTGGTCATTTAACTAAGCAACACTCCGACTAAAATGAAGATATATATATATATATATATATATATATATATATATATATATATATATATATATATATATATATATATATATATATATATATATATATATATATTTATTTATTTATTTATTTATTTATTTATTTATTTATTTATTTATGAGAGCATAGTCTATGCGCACTCATTCGTGCTAAAATCTTTAAAAAGATTTGAACCTTTATGAGAGCATAGTCTATGTAATTGAGATCTTTAAAGCAAAAAGAAAAATAGTATAAAGTACATTTAACACACTTTTAAAAAGTACCAAGATATTTTTTATCTTTTAAATTTGAATTTTATTGTTGATCTCACTTATCGAACGATTAAAATCTTTAAGAATTTTAACCGTGGGTGTGATGCATGCATTTTCAACATTCTCTCTCTATATATATATTTATTTTATAAGTATATTGTTAGTCAAGAGACCTAATTAAAGCTCTATGTATATCTATAATAGTTACTGTTTATTTGTAAGCTAGAAATGCTAGAAGAGGCCAACTTACTCACTTTATGCAGTGTGTCATACCTCGAGGAAGATGAGAGTAAACATAACATGCTCAGTTAGAGGCATTGGATCCCTTGTCCTAACAAATTCGGTTCACTGATACAAACAATTTTGGTACAAGTCAAAATTCATTTCGAATCTGATCCCTTGACTCCTCCAGTCACCACCTGCGTTTACTTCCAAGAGAGTTCCTTGTCAAATAAAAGAAGAATAAATAAGTAAAAAGAAAATCCTCAAAAGAAGATGCAGTAAATGTGGCTGAGAAAAGCTATAATAAACTGTTGTCCTCTATAGTACAGATATCGTATTCTCAAGTTTGGTTTTATGTATGTATATATATATATATATATATATATGTGTGTGTGTGTGTGTATGTGTGTGTATTTATATGTATATGTGTATGTTAAACTAGACATGCAACGTGGATCAACCTTATTCTCATAGCCACTTACATTAGTGGATCTACATTGAGGCGATGTTGGGTAGCCACCCCACCGAAAATTTGGAAAACAAATGGAAAATTTACACTCCACGATTGAATTTTTGGCTATTATACAACCTTCGCCCCACCTTAAATGGTTGAATTTCACCTCAGCCCACAAAAAATTTCCCCACCTTAAATGGTTGAATTTCATCTCAGCCCACAAAAAATTCTACATCTGCCACTGAACATGGGTGACGATTGTTTCTTACTACAATGTGAAGATACTTGAGGAAGAAGAAAACATGAGTAGAGAAACATGAGATGCATCATATGAACATTTCTTAATTAGTAGTCGACCGATAATTAATGCATGGTTTAGCTTGTCAATACTTTATAATTGATGCAACCAACACATCCTTACAAGGGTGTCAGTGTGCAAAGAACATAACGAAGTCAGATTAATGAGCAATTAACACATTTACCTTGTAGAAATGGTGCATATATGCAACCTAGACAAAGGTGCACGAGCGCAAGCAATGGTGGATCCAAAAATCTTGTATGGTGGGTGTGAATAGCCATGAGGATGTAGCGAACTGTGTATTATAGCCTAAGAATTCAATTGCATACCTTCACCTTCACCTTCACCTGCAACTTTTCCCTTTCTCATAGACAAAGACAAGATAGGATTAGACAGACCTTATGATTTTTAGTGATTTTCTCTTTTGGTTTCCAAGGAATGGAAACCATTTATTCCATTTCTTATGTGCCTTCCCTTGTTATATCAAGTGATTGATCTCTCCTGCCTTCACCTGCAACTTGAGAAAAAAAAAGAAAAACTTTACTTTTGTTTCAAGTATTTGTAATATTGGCACTTAGTGGTTTGTGACTTTTTTGACATTTTAGTGACTTGTGGTTTGTCGTTCTGATACTTACTAGTTAACCCTAACATTATTAAGTTTCTTGACGTAATGTATTATTGCAATGTCATCACAATATCAATACAATTTACTTATTTGTGCTGGCATAGCGCGGCGCTAATGCTCAAAATAACGTAGAGATGATGCATGCTACTTTAGCAAAATTAAGTGGCATCATCTGTTGACAACAAAATGTCAAAACAATACTAACTACTAAACATCCAAATGAAACCATGTACTACTAAGCTTTAATTTTGCAAATCATAAGATACAAAAGTAAAGTTTTTCTTAGCAAAAACAAAGTTGATTCGATGGGGCACCTACAATATAAGAAGCATCTACAACTTATGACAAGTTAAAAAAAATGTCATCTTCATCTTGTAAAGGACAAAACAATGTCATCTTCATCTTGTAAACTTTTTCTTGCATTAAATCACAACCGTCCTTTGATGAAACCTGATGGTCATGGTTTGATGTGTGGAGGTTTGTCCATCCTATCATCAGTTTGGAGGAAGGGCATAATGAGCTGAGCTAGAGACTTCTTTGTAGCTAATCTCTACACTCTTCATCCATGGCCTGTCTAATTTAGAGGCCTCGTTTACAACCACTACCTCTGCCTTACAATTTGTAGGGTAGGGTCTTATTTTGATTTGTTTCTTTTCCGTTGTATTTTTAAATTAATTAAAAACTTCTTAAAAGTACCACATTGTTCGGCCTTTCTTCCATCTTTGTAATTTGAAAGGTTCTTTGGGTTGTCTCATGGATTTTATCATTTATCACGTCACATCACTTGTCATGTAAGCTTATATGAGTTGATCAAGATGTTATGTCATTTTTCACGTCAATTTCACCAACTGTGTGAGTAGCTCCACTTATGTTCATTATTATATTAAATAATAACTAATATTAAGTTTATATGTTAATGAATATTAAATGTTAACCTTAATATTACTAGTTATTCATGTCAAATTTAGTAATACTAAATTCCATATTAAATTAATTAAGTGATATTCATTAAACATTTTTTCGTAATTTATTAGATATAATTTTCATATTTAATTATTAATACTCATTTAGTATTATTTTATTTATACTTAATAATTGATTAATAATAAATTCAAATATCAATGAATATTAAATATTAAACTTAATATTATTATTTAATATGTGTTAGATTTAATAGTAACTCATTTAAGATTAAAATTTAAATATTTTAGTAAAGATTTCTCACTGTTAATAAAAAATAAAATTTTAGTAAAAAATTTATATAATTGCTATTCATACACCTCACTTTATTAAATACACACCTTTTTTTTAAATACTGAAATTACCCCACCCCATACACTTTCTCTCACTCTTCTCACATCTAATCAATGTTAACAACAACAATATAGGCATTTTCCTTCCACCTTCGTGGGTACGCTTACGTATAACCTTTTATCCCTTGTTTAGCCGGCTTTTTATATCACCAACCCTAAATCTATTTATTTCCTTCATTTTTATTACTTTGGATATATTTTTAACTGTATTCACCCTCCAAACAACTGTTTTGTGCATATTATTCAAAGCATTCAATCAATCTAACAAAGAATCATACAAAAAATTGATCCAAAAATCAAGATTCGTAGACATCTTTAATCTATCAAAATAGAGGGTGTATGTTTAGTAAAAACTGGTGTATGTACAGTAACACCCAACTTTTAATGTAGAAATGAAGCTATCAATTTCTTGATTACATGTAAAATTTATCACATGAAAAAAAATCCTCCTCCTGTGATCTATTCAAATATGGTTCTTACCTTTCCGAGGCAACAATCTGTTATAAACACAAAGAATCCATCTTTTATTCAAATACGGTTTGATGTTTTTAAAAATCACACTGGAACCCTAAAGGAAACCAATGGAAAACCGATCAGTCAAAACCGACAGTTTTGAATCGCCTAAGTTTGGGTACGGTCCACCCTCCTCCCCCCCTTTTGGTTTC
The DNA here is from genome assembly GCA_036023115.1 of Brasenia schreberi. NCBI lineage: Eukaryota > Viridiplantae > Streptophyta > Magnoliopsida > Nymphaeales > Cabombaceae > Brasenia > Brasenia schreberi. The sequence continues at coordinate 2,467,260 of JAYKKT010000041.1, forward strand.
TGCCATAGAGGTCCTCATACAGTCTCATGATGATAGAGGCTGATAAAAAAAATTATTATTATATATAATATATTATATTTTAAAAAAATTAAAGTTTCAAATTTATTTATTAGTTTTGATCGGTTTTAAACTAAAACCGGAACCACCTTGAGCCAGTTTGGTTACAGTTTAAGGTTCCGAAGAAACCGGAACCAGACATGTCTACGTAAGACTCCACCATTCTCATGTGTCTCTCCTTTGAAATTCCTATTCTTAATAAGGAAGGGTCCAAGACAAAACCCAAATCTTCTTAGTTAGAATAATTAGTATTTAATTAGGAGTTTTGTTTTTCAAGTTTGGTTCTGTTCTAGGGTCAACCAGAAACAAAATCAACCTAATAAGTTCTCAACCCTGTGAAACCAAACCAAACCAAACCATACTAAATCATCATTTGTTCTGGTTTTAGTTTCGTTTCTTTTTATGGTTCACCATGTTTTAGTGTGCCATAACACTAAACTTATAGTGTATAATGCATAATTAGAGAAGTTGGTGTGTGCAAACCTTGCAACCCAATACTAATGAATCTTGACAGTTAGATCAAGAGAAATGTTAAGATTCGAAAGTAAAAATTAAAATTAAAATGCAAAGGTTATTTTTTTCAAAAATCAAAAGGTATTTTTCACTTTTTATTCAAAATAAAATTTAAAAACCACTTTTATCACTGGACATCACCATCAAGAAAGTAATTTGTGTTTCCAGCTTCTGTGTATAATCAACTTAAACTTAGTGAATTAAAGAATAGGTTGTTCGTTTATAAAGTACCATAATACAAGAACCACATTGATTATATACTTGATTGTTACAGCCTTTAGCATTAACACCCAATAAGTATTAATACCACCCTATATATATGTATATATATATATATATATATATTGATTATATACTTGATTGTTACAGCCTTTAGCATTAACACCCAATAAGTATTAATACCACCCTTATATATATATATATATATATATATATATATATATATATATATATATATATATATATATATATATATATATATATATATATATATATATATATCAGTAGACAGCTTTTTATGGGATTTTTGGAACTAAGACAGGGACTGGGCTAGTTCCGCTTCCACTTCCAGTTTGAGTCTTAAATCGTTTATTTAAAAAATAGGAAAGAAATTAAAAGAATATACCAAACCACAGGTTTAGGTTCTCGCCCAGTTTCAGTTCCATGGAAGGTGAAACCAGAATCAAACAAGGTGATCCCCGAATCCACGTCTAATTTAACCGGTTCTGGTTCTAGTTCATTTTTATATATTTAGACCTGAAATTGTTAGAAAGAGACACCAAAAAAGGGTTTCCCAGGGCTGAAAAATACTTATTTTTATAAGAAATAGTTGTAAAGTGACATCAACATGACTGATCGATCACGTCTCAATCGCCTTATCGTCCTGTTGCAGATCACCTTTGAATTTGTCAAAAAGTGAACCAATTGTAGATGATTTTAGAAAGAAAACTTTGGTAAGATCAGCTGTCAAAATTGTTCTCATCTCTGTGAAAGAGAAAGCCTTTCATGCGACCTCCACCAAATAAAATGCATTGGTTCCAACGATCAAAGAGCTGCTAGTTTCTCCGCACGATGAGAGATAGGGGGGCGACTAACAAGTGGGGGGTCATGAGTTCGACGCATGGGTCGTGCATCTGGCTTCGGCATCTCCATTGTACCAAAAAAAAGAAATATCATATAAACATAACATAAGAATTAGCAAGCTGACAAGGCAAAATTACTTGCTAAGTTTAGCTTGTTGAGTCCATGAGTTATGAGTATAACCAATGAGGCACGCATGGAAACAAGGCTCGGCTCGTTCAATTTGTCGACTAAATGAGGTGAGCCACAAGCGAAATTATGAATAACTGCCCAAGCTCAGCTCATTTGGCTCATTTCAAGGCCAACACACACACTTGCACGCATGCATGCACACATACATACACACAAGGTTTCAGTATGCTGCTGATGGTAGCCATGGTAGTTCACACAATCGTATCACAAGATTTCTTCTTTCCTTGTTTTCATACCAAAAGACGATATAGCCACGCCTTTCCACTCTAGACGATTGAGAAAATCACTCCCAAGTCGGAGATAAGATTCGACTTGTCTCGCCCATTTGCTAACACAGAAACACATGATCAATAAGAAACGAACAAGAAGCAAAGAATATATCACAAGAAAACTGATTCCTCAGCATCATCTCATTTCATATCCACACAACCTGATCTCTCTCTCTCTCTCTCTCTCTCTCTCTCTCTCTCTCTCACACACACACACACACACACACGCACACACATTTGATATCCACGCCACATGAAATCTTAACGAGTCAAGCTCAGCACGCATGCCTTCCTTTCCCGTTTCGTGTGCATTTCAAACTTCGGAATGCATCTTCTCTTCGTTTCTCCTGTTCGGTATTCTCCAATTTGTGTGTGTCTGTGTGGGGTAGGGCGTGTAATTGACCGAGTGAAGCGTGAGTACATGCAAGCTGAACTTGACTTGTTAAGAAAATGTTCAGGTCGAGCTTCAATCTTCACGTCAAACTCGAGCTGGAAGTTACTTTTGAACAACTGGAGCTCAGCTCAGTGCGACTGTGATTGACTACAGTCGAACTCAGTGAGCTTGAATCAGATGGAGCTCGACTGGGCTCAGGAATTAGCTCAAAAATATCCACCGGAGTTTGAGTTTTAAGTACTCGTCATGACTTGCACAATCTCTCTCTCTCTCTCTCATACTCCACTGGAGTTCATTGAGCAACTTGAGATCAGCTTGAGCTCAAAAGGATCGAGTGGAGCTTGAGTTTTAAAGTAGCTCTGATCATCACTTGCATCTCTCTCTCTCTCTTGAGTTTCAAGTAGCTCTGGTCATCACTTGCACCTCTCTCTCTGAGTCGTGACAGATACCATCCATGCTTGATGCACAAGACATGTTCATTCATTACTTTATTCAGGAAATATAAACTAGATCAAGAGATAAATGAAGGGAAGAACGATATTGATCGATACTGATACATTACACTAAACAAAATACACGTTAAGCTGAAATTGATTACTCCAACTACAGAGGCAAATAAAGACTTTTGCCTGACTGTGCCATGAAAAATGCAGCAAAGCCATGGCTGACACCAGGAGGGAAATGGACACACAATAACCAACCCACGCCCTCCCTACTCTGACCTTGACTCGTAGCACTAATAAAGAGCAAAGATCAGACTCCTTAGCCCCAAACAAAGAGAAACGATCAGCTATGCGATTGCAAAAAACTCATCGCAGAAGCCATGAACCTAACGAAACTACGTGCTTCCAACAACTCGAAAAGAGAGAAGATGGAAGTACATAGATCATAAACAGTCGGCGAGAAATGCGTCCCAGTTCACATCCATGTCCAGAGAAGGGATTTTCTGCAGCAGAAAACTCTCAACTTCAGACCAACACGAAGTCGTCGAGGTATCACCTTCCTCGACTTTCGCCGGAGACCCCGTACCAGAGGACTCATCACTGGAATCCGACAACGATGAGGTCTTCACCTTGGCCGTGATTGCGGGTTCTGCACTGCTTGATTTCTCCTTATAATAAGAAGAGCCGGCGGCTTCCTGAGCCTGACCGGAGGTTGAATTGCAGATCCCCTGTCTCGACGAAGAGGCAGAGGAGGAAGAAGTCAACCCTTGACAGATCGCCTGAAGCTTCGCGTCGACGGAGGACGGCAGAGGCATCGGCAAGGGAGCATTGGCTTCATGGAATCCCTGGTTAATGAGGCCAGGGAAATTGAGCCTTGCGTATTCCCCTCTCAGCTTGTAGGCCGCTCTGTCATAGGCCATGGCTGCATCTTCTGCCGTGTCGAAGGTGCCGAGCCAGAGCCGCATCCGGTTTTTCGGCAGCCGGATCTCGGCCACCCATTTTCCCCAGTGCCTCTGCCTCACTCCCCTGTAGAGTTTGTTGGATTTCGCCGCCGATCCGGCAACCTTCATGATCTGCGGCCGGAGATCGAGAAACTGCTGCTGCTTCACAGCTTGGATAGAGGCAAAGTGTTGCTGTTGATATTGGCTCTGGTATTGAGCTTGAGTCTGCTGCATATGAAAAGGGGTAAGCTGTTGAAAGATCATGGCTTGGTTGGGAGTTGCAGAGATTGAATCCTGAAAACAAGGGAAGGCGGTGAGTTCAATTGCCTTCCCGGACTCGGCCGCGAAAACCCCATTAGAAAACATGGGGGTTGATCCAGCTGATGGGTATCTGGATGAAAGAGGATTTACAGAAGAAAAAGAGTCCGAGGAACAGGAGAAAAGGGGAGCTAGTGAAAGATTGTTCTCAACATAATGTGAGCAGGGAGGAGGTAGAAAATGGTTCTCTTGTGAGGAACATTCAGAGGGAGAGGCTGAAGATGATGATGAAAAATCACCTTTAGGAGAAGGCTCTGAAACAGAAGACCAAGCGTTGCAGGAATCAATTATTGCTGCCATATTTGAATCACAAGCAAAACAAAGTTACAATTAGAAACCAGGTGGACTAACACCCAATAACACCAAGTATTGTTGGAATCTAGAAACCAAATTAAAGAAATACTGACAGTAGAAACTATAATAACAAAGATCTATGCTTGAGTCTTCAAAATGACCGAAGATCTAGCTCCAAACTTTTAAAAGAAAAAAGGAAAACTTTTTCTGTTCTATCTATCCTAAATTTAAAGAGATGTACCCACAAAAATAAGGGAACCTCCTTCCTCGTCTAAGATCACAAAAGAAATCAAAATAAAGCCAGCGGATTGGTGAAAAAGGAACCTCGGGTGATTACAACAAGGCTTTTGTTACATTCGAAAGGATAAGAAGAAATCAATCTGAACCTCAACTCTGAAACATCCGGCTTTGAAAATAGTTACTTAACATGCTCTCCATTGACGATCAATCACTACCCACCAAAGCAAACGAACACCAAAAACCATCAAATCAACAAAACAATCCTTTCGAAGACAGATGATCACAGAATGGGATTCAAAGAAGCGGGAATCAGGGGGGGGGGGTGACAGACTGCTTGCAATAAGAATCTTCAGAGATAAACACAGCTCTCTCTCTAGGAAGTCGCTCGTCCTACACGCTGTAGTTGATCTCACCGAATTCACAATCGGTCTCGCAGTTATATACACGAAGACGCCCACATTTTCCACCACGCTTTGCGGCCGGGGATCAATGCCCATGCCTGCTGAAATTACTGTTTACTCCTCCGAGCCCCACGGTGCGCGCGCCAACACACGCTTCACTCACAATCTAGACAAACACGCATTGACCACCAATCGCTAACCATCTTTCGACACGTAGCATTATTGAGTTACATTGACCCGAAGGCCACCCGCCGGTTCTTTACGCCAGGTGTCCCTCTGGGAAAAACGTGGTGAGTTGTGATTGGTGGATAGGTTAGAATGTAGCCAGCCACCGGTTGCTTCCGGTCAAAGTTAGTCTTATTGAGTGGAATGGAAATAATTTAGGAACCTGAGATGACATACTTACGAAGCCAATCACTCGAGGGTAATTATGTCATTACAGACGGGAGCTTATGGGCAGACATGAAGAGGGTTTCGGGTTAGACTGCGCTTTGGCATAATTGACAGAGACACGTCGGACTGACACGTGATGGGTTATGTTTGTGCCTCATATCTAACATGGGATGATCGGTTTCGGATGATCGCTAATTGACACGAAAATTGGAGTCGGGTTCCGGTGCACAACCTAGCTGGGGTGATATGCTCATGTTCGACTCGTTTAAGCTCGACTCAAGCTCATTTGCTTATTAAATGGGAAGCTTGAACTTGTTGGTCAAGGTAGAATGAAGCTATAGAACAGCTTGTTTAAGAAGCTTAATCTTCGGTGTGGCTAGAACCGAGTTGAAATCGAGTTCGTCAAAAACTAGATCCCCTGGAGCTTGGGCTCAAACTTAACTTAGTTAACAGGCTTTAACTCGGCTTGAGCTGTATTAGCTTTATGAGCTCAGACAATGTTTTTCTACGTTTCATTAATCAAAGAAGCTTAAACAAGACATGTGCATCAATCAATGGCGGATCTACAGGGAGGGGTGGGCACCCTGAAATTTTGAATTTTTTTAGTAAAACCTATATTTTACTTTACTATGAATATATGGTTGGGATTCATGCTTCACCCCCTTAACATAATGAAATATATATGTCCCTCCCTCCAACACTATTTTTCTAGATTTCGGCATCAATAGGTCCAAGTTGCTTCAAACTAGGTTTGTGTAGATGGCAATGGTGCAAATTCTCTTTTTTCTAATGGATAATAGAATGCATACAACAATAACAACTAAGCTTTTTCCTATACTACATGGATCGGTTATGTGGATTCTTTGTTTCCATGTAGCCTTATTATATGTTAGCACATATGTCATGCTAGTAGTTAACTTGATATAAACTAGATAATTCTTTTTCAATACTTTTATGGTTATCCTCTCTCTCTTAACATTTTTAGGGTAATAGAACGCATACAGAATAGAAACATAGCAGCATAGGTACTATGTTTGTCTTATACCCACTACTAATGTTATTTAGGATTCTTTGTTTACTCATGTCCTATTATTATTCTTCCCAAGCATGAATATAATTTTGAAGGTTGTGTGGTATTTAAAAAATGATAAACGATAACTTTCTTACACTAATGTCACTTAAAAGCAATATCCAAGAGAATTTGAGACAGAAGGGGCACCCTATCCTTGTACTCGAACCTGAACTCGATCGAGATTGGGTCTGCTTATTTGTAGCGGAATATAGTGTTCAAGGCAGGTCATGTTAACGCTCGAGAAGGAGTCGAATGAGTCACGTTCGTGTTGTGTAATTTGTATCTGTGTCATTGGATCCTTTTCGTGTTACTTGGGTGGCAACAAGCGCGGACTTTTCAGGTCGTGTTCGTGCTTTTAAGGTTTTGTAGCATGCCAGAAACCGCCGGCAGTTGTGTATTTCTTTCATGTTATTTCGTGTACATAAGAAAACATGACAAATTGAACAATCACCCTGTAAATTTTCATGTCGGCAGGAGCAGAGCCGGGTCATTTTCGTGCCAAGTTTTCGTTTCGTGTCTCGAATGGCCACCCTGAACTAGTTTTCTGGTTTTTGGGCAAGCCGATGGGCTCGACGTGGGACTTTTAGTGGCCGGAGTTGGCCGGAAAATTGAGAAGACGGAAGACTAGACTACTTCACTGTTGTTTCCTGCGAAATGTTACTGGTCATATCAATTCACAACCAGCAATTAGAATGCGACGGTTTAAACGATGATTTAGAGCCGTTGAGGCTTTCACGCTCTCTTTGACCAAATCTTGCAGAATCCTGCTCAGATTTGTTCGCACTGGCTTTGATCAAGTCTCAAGCCATGTGGCTCGCCATGATAGCTTAGAAAATAGTATAAGAAATATCAATAAGACATTATTCCTTGTTAGTTGTTGTGATCAATTTGAAACCCACGTCTAGAGATGGTTGGTTTCGAACCGGTTCGACGAAACTAAGGAATATACTGAAACCAGAACCAGACCTGAAATCGGAGAAGACTCGTTTCGGTTTTGTTTTCATCTTCTATTAAACCGAAACTGTGCCAAAACCGACAGTTTGAAACTGTTGGTTCTATAATTTTTATAATTTTTCTATAACTTTTTATTAAAAATAAATATTTTTAAATACTTTCAGTTTTAAACACTTTACATCCTAAACTGGAATAGGAACCGACGGTTTCAAACTGACAATGAAACAGGCCGAATCTTAGTTCGGTTCGGGTTTTTTGTTCTAGGCAAAACCAAAACCGGCCACGTCTACCCATGCCCATGCCGTTATGGATCCCCTGTTTACTTCTAAGTTTTCAGTTTCATACCTTATTTTCTATGAAATAGCTAGGAGTTTAAGTTTTTGGTAGTTTGTTGTTATTATATATATATATATATATATGTGTGTGTGTGTGTGTGTGTGTGTGTATTTTAACCCCTCAACTGCGAGAGCTCTTGAGCTCGAACTACTGACCTTGAGCTACTCTAATATAACTTGGTCTTGAAGATTCGAGCTCGACTGAGCTAGAAGGCTGGCAAGAGCTCAGCCGATCCGATGCTCTAGGCAGACAGCATTACTTGGCGTCATGCTAGCGGCGTCGCTTCCCTATCGACATACCTCCCGACATCGGCTAGGTCGGTGACTCGCACAAGACAGTTGTAGTAGGTCTCAACCAGTGGTCGAATCGGCTAACACCAAAGTTCCCACCAAGGCACCGGTCATGCAACATCGGCTTGCAAGCCGATGCTCGACTTGGCTTACCCCATACAAATAACTCAAGCTTACCTCAACAATTAGCATAGGCTAAAATTGATGAATACCCAGCTTCCAAACAAGATGCACTATTAATTATCGAGAATAATAGGGGAGAGATCCAATAGAGACCCCTTAGACTAGATATGACCAGTTCCTAATCAGCTTGGCTGTTTCAACCGGAACCGAGCCAAGAACTGACTGGACCCGGAACTGGTGAGACCAGAACCGGAACCAGGATTCACCCGAACCAATTCTAGTTTCACCTTTTTCAATCCCGAACCGACAGTTCCGGCACTTTTAAAATAATTTTTTAATAAAAATAACAATTTTGAGGGGTGCATGTGTTAGGCTTCGATCTCCTCGTATAAATAAGGCTGGTTAGGATATTCTCTTTCTCGCTATAATCGGGAAGCCAAAACCAGATGCACGGCCCCGGCCGTTGAACTCACAAACTTCAGCTTATCAGCCAACCCCAAACCATGCGAGCTATTGCTCTTTATATGGCCTATGGTGCTTATGGAGACACTATATAGGTCACAACACCCAACACCCACAAGCTAACTTCGCCATCGATAACCTCAATTAGACTCCATTTACTCGTAAGGTTTTTAGAGAAAAAGTTGATCGTAGTAAGAAAATGAATGAAACACCCGTAATATTGTTTTTGGAGGGCAGTCAAATACTATCACCGGAGTAAAAAATCATTTAGTAGATAGTTTGACTTTGTAATTATTCGGAAGAAACAATAAAACATGCTCTTGCTTTTTGCGAGTTAACTGCGGATATGATACAAGGTCGAGCATGATTAAGGGAAAGAATTAATAGTGAACTGCAGTTAGCGCGGGGGAGAGCTTTTTCTAGTTTATTTTTAGTCATGCATTTAGCATTCAACTCATTTTGTAGCACTAAACTCATGTAAATATTGAAAAGATCATCCGATTAGATCATGAAAGTAGATGGTGTTTATTAATTGCAGAATGCAGATCGATGTGCCACCCCAAAGTGTTATAATATTAAGTTAGGAACTCTTGCAAGTATTTACATGGCCGACCAGACCCCACAAGGGGTCGCTGTAGGCCAACAAAAAAAATCTATGTAGCCGACCCAACTTAGTACAGGATAATGCACCTATCTTCTTCTTTCATTCTTGTTCTTGTTCTCTGTCTCGTTTATATATTGCATGAAACCACCTTTCAGTTACTGTTGAACAGGATTCATTCATCTGATTTATGGGGATGCCATTTATTTTCTAAAGAGAACATGGTGTTTAGTATCTTAGAGTCACATTTGATGGTTACAACTCAATGTGAAACCTAATATGTCAATGCCTATGCTCGACATCGGCTTGTGCCGGAGACGATCCTCCAATTGCAGAGGACACTACCACCGCCCAGTGAACCCTCCATGGGTTAACTTGAGGGCATGTTTTTGAGTGTAAAAGAACATGACTTGATGGTTTGATCAAGCTGATTCACATGAACCATGCCCGAAAGGTTTTCGACAGGTTACTGAGTCGTCGGTGTATGGCCAGAAGGTTTCCGGCAGGCTACTACTCCATGGGTTAACTTGAGGGCATGTTTTTGAGTGTAAAAGAACATGACTTGGTGGTTTGATCAGGCTGATTCACATGGACCATGCCCAAAAGGTTTTCGACAGGTTACTGAGTCAGTGATGTATGGCCAGAAGGTTTCCGAAAGGCTACTATGAGCCATTGCTTCCTGCATGGAGTAGTTGAAACTTAAGTTGATCCACTGGATTTCCATTCAATGAGCGTTATGGGTGCACTTACTGTTCAGCTTAAGCTTGGGCATGGGGAACTAATTAAGTCTGTGCCAGCTTTGGGCCATTAGGCACATGCATTTGTCGATCCGATCCGATACCACGGTCTGCTTGCCGGTATTGAGAACTTTCAGGTCCGGCGAACAGCCAATGGAAGTATTGGGGTGGGTCGCAAGTTTTGGAAGGAGGGTTGAACTGTACTAGACAGTGATATTCCCTCTTGATGACCTTAATGATTAATCATTTGTCTCAGTTGACCACCATTAATGTGTCCCATAGGTTCGTGCTTAATTTCCTTTTGCATGCTCACATAGTTTTTCTCACACTTGACTTCAATACTCTTCTTTGTACTAGTGCAGATACATTCCAAGGTATACATTCAGCCGGCTGGTGAAGCCTATGTGGTTAATTTTAAGTATGCGAACTCGTCACTTTTATGTTGTATTTGGTCATCTTTTATGATTTTGATTGCTAAAATCTACATTTACTTTATGAAGAATTTCTTCACAGAGCTGCTGACCTCACTCTGGTTCCTTCTGTTGCTATCTGTCGAGACCTACTGGATGCTCGGGTAACTGCCGGTAAGGTTTTTTCTACAGATCTTTTAAATTTCGCGTATTACAATTTCTGAACCTAATTAATGAAAGATTATGAAATCTTAAGATGCATTAACTACTTTTAAGATGGTTTTGATAGGTAGAGAGAGGTAACTAGACAAAATCACAGCGAAATGGCATGAAACTAATCAGTAACACTTCAAAAGAAAAGAGAAAGAGAAAAGAAGACAGTAAAAGTGTAAGAAAATATTAAACATTATATAGCTTTTTTGAAAATAACTATCAATATAACACAAGGTCAATTGTAATGACTTGTGTGAAGCCGAATTCACCTAGTGTGGGAAAAGGCTTGGTTGGTGAACCCTCTCCATGCGTTGCCTTAAACTTAAAAAGATGACATAACTCCAACTTAAAAAGAAGGTTGCACACGAGCCTGAAACATAAAGGATGCCTTTGGCACATTCCAGTTGATCCACGTAACCCATAAAAAAAGGATGCATGAAAGAAAAACCGGTGGGAAATCTTTTTTTAAATACACAAGATACTTTTATTAAAAAACAAGAAGGTGGCACCCAGAGCTTTACCTCAACGGCAGGGCATTCTAGCATTGTTGCTGCTAGTGGGGAGCTTGGCTCTCAAAGGGTGCATGTGGATACACCCTCGAGGATAGTTCCAACAAATCCTTCTCTCTTCTTGGTAGGAAATCGTCAAGTACACTCTCGAAACTTAACACACTACAATCTTGAGAATAGTTCCAACAAATCCTTCTCTCTTCTTGGTAGGAAATCTTACCAAGGTGTCATTCGTTAGGCACACAAACCAGTGCACATACCTAGAAGATACAACACAAAGACTTGAGGTTACTGTTAGTATTATTCTATTCCGAGCATGCCTAACTTTTTAAATATGATCTGATGCATTCCTCTTCCAAATGTCACTGTCACTAGCTACATAACACAATCCTCTTCTTTCATCCGAGCAGCATTGGATTGGCCATGCAACGGTGATCCCTCACATAGGCTGAATTCAGTTTTAAATGAATTAAGGGCTTATTTGTACAGTAAAGTTTGCACTGAAAAAAGACTCGAGCAAGAATCACTGTTTTGATGAAACCTGGCTACACAATTCTTCTCAACACCAAGGCTGTAAAATTAGCAGCGCTGTGAATGTTGTTTTTCTCATAACGTTGCTGCTGCTTGTTAATGGCATTTCTCAGTTGCTCATCTAAGATTGGTCGAGCTCATACCACGAATGATCTATGAGTTAGATTAGGCAAACATGAGCTTGATCATTGAACTTATAAAACCAAAATGTGTAGCACTTGCTTAAGTCAGTTTTATTCTCAATGCAAACTTTACTGTACAAAATAAGTTATTCACCCATTTAAGACTTGTGCAAGCAATCTAATTAGTTGATTAGCATGCCGTTCTAACTATACACATTTAGACTACACGGGCATATTGGAGTCAAGTAAAGCCGAACCTGTTAGTCTGTTCCATGTTCGAGCTCATCTCTCTAGGCTCCCAAATGAGTTCAACACTAACCAAGATGAGTCGAACAATGAGCAGCTCATCTCGTTCAGCACGTCTAATCGCCTCCTCTGGGCTTTTCCAAGCTGTTGACTATCACCATCATGAGCATCATCATCTTCTTCTTTTCCACCAATTCATAAACCAGAGTGCAATGGACTTACTGAAGTTGATCCTTATGCTCTGTCTGTTTTTTTTTGTAAAAAGGAGAGGCCAAACTAGATGCACACCCCGTGCGTCAAATTCATGACCTTCAACTCGTCAGTCCACCCCCTGGCCAGGTGAGCCATTCTCTGTTGCAAAATCTAAGCAAAAGATCTCATATCCTCGGCTCTAAATGACATTAAGTGACGCAATCTTCATGGGATCTTATATTTTTCATTACATACGTGACCATATCATAGATTTCTTTAGTCTTGGGATTAGATGTATCTCCACTCCCAAATTCATGGACAAAGTTGTTAACTTCAATGGAGCTACAACCAGGCGTCTTTCTGAGTTTGATCCCCTTCATGCCTTTCCTTATTTTTACCACATATTCCCATTCTCCGTTTAAAGCATGAATATCAGAGACAAGAACACATAACCCTTCATCTCCAAGCAGCCCTCTCTTCAAAATATATTCCCCTGCAACTCTACCAAGTTGGTGATTACCATGAATCTTACAAGCACTCAGTAAATTTCTCCATGCAACAATATCTGGTTTCACGGCCATGTTCTTCATGAACTCAAAAGCAGATTCCAGCACGCCTGCTCAACAAAACAAATCAATTATGCAGCCGTAATGCTCAAGTTCTGGTTTGATTCCATACTCTTTTACCATCTCATCAAAATGAACATTGCTTCACTCACTAATCCTGCATGGCTGCAAGCACGAAGAACCGCTATTAATGTGATGGCGTTAGGGATCACCATGGCCTTCATTCTAGCAAAGAGGTGCAAAGCCATGCTTCCTTCTCCATGGAGAGCACAACCATCTGTCATTGATGTCCAAGATACCACATTTCTGTGAGGCATAGTCTCAAAAACAGCCAGAGCTTTGTGAACGTGACCACATTTGCAATACATATCAATGAGTGCATTTCCAAGTGCAAGTTTTACACTTGATCCCTTGACATTCGACATGGTTTTCCTAATTTGATTTGGATTCTGAAAGGAGTCGACTTGGCCTCCGCCTCTACCATACATGAATTCAAGCATTTCTTCATGTGAAATTAGATTCGAGGAAACCACATAAAACTTGAAAATCCTTGCAACGTACTCATGCAACCCACTCTCCCGCGGCCAATGCACCAAATCCAGCACATGCTGAGAGCGCGATTATTAGAGTAATAATGTCAAACCTCTCGTTCTTCAGCTGCATTTCGTGGAACAGCGCCAAAGCCTCCTTGTGAAACCCATACTGCACGTAGCCAGCAATCATGGCGTTCCAAGAAGCCGGTGTCCTCTCTAGAGGCATCGCATCAAACACTTGGCGAGCATCATCCACTCTTCCAGAAAGGCAGTACCCAGTGATCAATGCGTTCCAAGTGACAACGTTCCGTTCAGGTATTTCGTCGAACAATTTCCGGGCACAATCGATGCATCCAACAACGGCATATACATGCACCAACGCCGTCGCCGCATAGACATCGCAGTCCAAACGGGCCTTCACGGCGTGACCATGAAGCGCCGTCGCATCAGCAAGCCGGTTCAGGCGAGCACAAGACTTGATTACGAAGGGAAGAAGAGAGTCGTGATCGTCAGAAACGGGGTAAAAGCCCCGCGATTTCCGGTACAGAAGCAATGCTTCGACCGGTGACTCCGCGTGGGCTCGAACCATGACTCGGAATGCAGATAAATCCGGCCGCGCCATCGTAGAAAAAAGTCTAGACGGAAGATTGAGGTGGGTCGATCCTCACGGCGGGATTCAGAAGATGGGCGTTCAAGTTGGATGATCTCCCTCTTTTGACGATTAGGCCATGGATTCGATCGAAATCGTCGCGCGTCCAGCATCGGCGGAGAAGTCAAAGGAGAAGGTCTTCGCACGGAGGGTTGGAAAGGCGTTGCTCATACCATGCCATTCGCGGCTCGGGTAACGGTTGGACTCTGAGGCCGGATATGTAACGGAAAGCCGTTACTCCCAGACGAGGGAAGCCATCAGAGAAGAAATCCAGACGACAGGGGAGCGGGTGACTATAAAAAACTTACAAGGTAAAACATAGAATAAGAGATATCCATATTGATCGATATAGAAAACCATAGTCGTCTCATAAATCCTTCGTGTGGAAACCTCGCGACATCAACATCCGCCGTGCTCATTGAATCTCCGGCGATTCGGAAAACTGAAAGGTAAGAGCCGAAAATCTCCTACAGTGGTATCAGGGCCTTGTTCCCTACAAAAACAAAAATAGAGAGAAGAGGGTTAGGATTTTTCTTTTTTTTTTAAAGAAAGAGAAGTCGGCAGTCGGACAGAAAAACCAGAGGCCAGCTGGCGAAAAGCCCCAAAAGCAAAATCAGAGGCAGGTCGGCGGAAAGCCCTAAAAGCAAAGCTAGAGGCAGACCGACAGAAAGCCACAAAAGGCAAAACCAGAAGCAGGCCGACGGAAAGCCATAAAAGGCAAAGCCAGAGGCAGGCCGACGGAAAGTCCCAAAAGGCAAAGCTAGAGGCAGGCCGACAGAAAGCAACAAAAGGCAAAGCCAGAAGCAGGCCGGCATAAAGCCCCAAAAGACAAAGCTAGAGGCAGGTCGGCGAAAAGCCACAAAAGACAAAGCCAGAAGCAGGTCAACGGAAAGCCCCAAAGGCAAAGCTAAAGGCAAGCCGGCGGAAAGCCACAAAAGTCAAAGCCAGAGGCAGGCCTGCTGAAAGCCCCAAAAAGGCAAAACAACGGCAAGACGGAAAAAATCCGAAGGCTAGACAGAAACAGTAAGCGACGAACAGCAACCGGCTGCAATGCTTGGAAGAAGAAGAACCTGACAGTTGACAGCCGACGCCGACGGTCGGCCATCTGCCGAACCCCTCTCTCTCCCTCTCTCTCTCTCTAAAAAAATCCAGATTTGTAAAGTTTTTTATTTTTTCACTTTTATAGCGATATAAATTTTAAAAAAAAAACGCGGTTTTCAAAAAACCGCGGTGGGGAAAACCAGCGGTTTTCAAAACCATCATCGGTTTCCCAAAAACCACCAGCGGTTTTATGAAACCGCCAATGGTTTTATAAAACCACCTCGGGTTTTGAGAGAGAAAGACAGAACTGCCTCCCGTCGTTTTCTGATTATTATGAAATTGCCATGATAAAAGGATAAGTTTACTCTTGGATGTTTTTGAAAATTACAAAAATACTGGGGGCTGTTAATTTACGATATTATCTAACCCGGTTTGTAAAATATCGTTTCTGCCATTCAGTCAAAAGACAGGTTTACTCCTATTCCTTTTGAAAAATTACAGATTCGCCCTGAGAGTTAAAATTATTATTTTAACCTCGATCAGTTGCGAATTTTACAAGAATACCAAATAGTGATTTTACGAGTTTGTCCTTATGATTTTACAAAAATACAAAGGAGACAAATAAGTAAAATTACAGATTTATCTTTTGGTATTCGTTTAAGAGTTTAGAGGCAGAAAAACCCTTAAAAAAATTATTAATTTTTTCAATTCTGCATCAAGTTAACGTGTTTCTTGCTCTGTGTTTTTCCTTTGTTTCCTTTAGAAAAAAAAAAACCGCTTGCTTAGTATTTTTGCCAAACAAAAATGAGTTCTAGGATATGTGTAGAAGAATCTCGTTGGCTCTAACACTAGAAGGTGTAGAGTATGTGTTAAAGGAAATAATGCGTCCTCCAACCACCAGACGCAAATCAACAACAGTTAGAAATGTTTTTGTATAAAACATTTCTAAAAGACGATACCATAGCAAGAACTGTAATGTTAACTTATAAGGAAATAATGCTTGCATGTGCAGTTGCTACTACAAAAATGCAACTCCTTTAGAATGAAAGAAGGAGAAAATGTAGTAGAACATGTAAATCATATGCTAGTAATGGCTAGGGATTTAGCCATAGAAAAATCAGTTATCCCCGAACCAATGCAGATATCAACTATACTGAACAGTCTACCTCCATCATGGAATGTGGTCACCACTGCCTTAAGGTTAGGGCCTGAAATCAACCTTTCAAAATTGCCCCTAAAACTAGCAATTGAGCAAGAACACATGCTTAAAAGCAAAAAGAAAAAACTACTAGTAGTCTAGGATGAGTTGGCATCTATCTCCAAATCCAACCAGAAAAAGAAACCAAATAAAAAGTTTGGCAAGAATAACAAGAAAGGCGGTCAAGCTTTTAAGAAATCACAGAAAACCGCTTCCCGGATCAAGTGCTTCAACTATGGAAAGATGGGACACTATAAGAAAGGTGGAGGAAACAACCCACAGCGCGAACAATCGGAAAAGCAGGACATAATCTTTGTAATTTCAGAATGTCAATACTTGGACCGCCCAGTTACAGGTTGGTGGATAGACTCCGGAGCTATAAGACACATCTCAAAAACTAAGGAAGGGGCAATTGATCTAAAGGAATATCAACCCAAAGAACATTGTGTGTACATGGGAAACAATATTTTTTTCGATGTTTGGGGTATTGGATCCTTTAGGATATTTGTACAAGGCAAACCAATTGTACTGACCGATGTGTTAATTGTGTCATCTATAAGGCGCAATCTAGTCTTGATCCCTACCTTAGTAAAGAAAGGTTTTGAAGTTAGGTTTGTACCTAACAAGGTGATTGTGGGAAAACATGAGAGAATCTTGTTCTCAGGAGAATTTGATAGAACATGAACTGTTCAAGTTATCCGATAATGAAAATCATCAATCTTCTGTTTATATTGAAAGTGTCTTTTCTGTTGATGTGAATATGTGGCATAAACGCCTAGGGCAGATAAGTCAAAAAAAGTTGAGGAAATTATCCAACTTTGACTTATTATCCGGATTTGAGGAAAAAACTTTCAACAAATGTGAAGCTTGCATACAAAGAAAAATGACAATAAAAGTCTTTCCCAAGAAAATAAAAGGAGCAACAACCCTGTTAGAGATTATTCACACAAATTTATGTGAATCTTTCAGAGTAAAGACACATTAAGGAAAGTGTTACTTTATAACCTTTATCGATGATTACTATATATATATATATATATATATATATATATATATATATATATATATCTTTTAGCACATAAATCAGAGGCACTTAAGCATTTAAATAATATATACAAGAAGTGGAAAATCAATTGGGGCATACTATCAAAGTCTTGAGATCAGACAGAGGAGGTGAGTATACCTCAGCAGAATTTTTAGAATTTTGTAAAGACTTTGGTATTACTAAACAAAATACAATGCCTAGAACACCTCAACAAAATGGTGTAGCTGAAAGATATAATAGAACCTTGTTAAATATGACAAGGTCTATGATTATTGATGCCTCTCTACCAAGGGTCTTTTGGGGAGAAGCGGTAAGTACAGCTGTTTACGTGCTCAACAGAGTACCATGTAAAGCTGTGTTCACTACACCATATGAGATGTGGTTTGGAAGAAAACCCAACCTAGATCATCTCAGGAGATGGGGATCAATTGCACATATCAAGATCCTTGAACAGTCTAGAGATAAACTAGACAGTAGGTCCTTGAGGTTCATATTTATTGGATATCCAAAAGGTTCAAAAGGATATCGGTTCTATCATAAGGACCAAAGACTCATTGAAAGCAGAGATGTTGAATTCTTAGAAGATTCTAAGAATGACATCTTGGAAAACAATGAAGAGTATGTTGATGATTTAGTAGATTTTGACCAATTATCTTTTGAACCCATAGAAGAACTTCCTGAAACTACCGATACCTTAATTGGACATAAGAGGCCAAGAGCCACTCCATCCTATTCAAAGGATTATCACACTTATCTTTCAGAAGAAGTGTGTAATTCGGTAGATTTAGATGAATTGATTAATAACTTGACTTATCAGTAAGCAATGAATTCATCAAGAGCAACAGACTAGGAAAAAGCTATGGATGAGGAAATTGAATCCATTGAGAAAAACCAAGTCTAGGAATTGGCTGATTTGCCAAAAGGAAGAAAAGCTATAGGCTGTAAATGAGTTCTGAAAAAGAAATATAAGGTTGATGGTATAATTGACAAGTTTAAAGTGAGGTTGGTTGCAAAGGGTTTTTCGCAAAAGAAAGAGATAGACTATGTTGAGACATATTCCCTAGTTGCGAAATTTGCATCCATACGTATAATCCTGACAATATCTGCATACTATGATTTGAATTTACATCAGTTAGATGTAAAGATCGCCTTTCTAAATGGCGATTTAGAAGAAATCATATACATGCAGCAGCCCGAAGGATTTATGATTGAAGGCCAAGAAGATAAAGTGTATAGGTTGAAAAAATCCCTATATGACCTAAAACAGTCACCTCGCCAATGGTATTTGACTTTTCAAAATGTCATTATAGAACTTGGGTTTATGTCTAACAAACTTGATCACTGTGTTTATGTTTGGAACAGTGGGAGCCACTTTGTCATCTTATCTTTGTATGTCGATGACATATTGTTGACTGGAAATGACAATGAAATGATTGTCAAAACCAAGTCATGGTTGAACTCCAAGTTCGAAATGAAAGATATGGGAGAAGCATCATATATCCTGGGTATAAAGATCTCTCGAGATAGAGGATCTAGACTCTTATGCCTGAGTCAAGAGAGATATATAGACTATATCCTCAAGAAGTTCAAAATGGGTGAATGCAAGTTTGCAGATACACCTGTTGAAAAAGGGGTGAAACTAAATAAGGCTGATTGTCCTGGTGAAGGAGACGATAAGCCTAATGTTCCTTATGCTCAAGCTGTTGGCAGCTTATTGTATGTTATGTTGTGTACAAAACCTGATATCAGCTTTGTTGTTGGTCTTGTCAGTAGATATCAAGGTAATCCAGGTTGGCAGCATTGGATAGCTGTAAAAAGGATTCTAAGATATCTGAAAGGAACAAAGGACTTGAAACTATGTTTTCAAGCAAATGAACTAGAAGTGGTAGGATACTCAGACACTGACTTTGCTGGGAGCAAAGATGATAGCAAATCAACCTCAGGACAAATATTCTTATTTGGAGGTGGTGTTGTTTTTTGGGCATGTAAGAAACAAGACTGTGTAGCGTTGCATACAAAGGAAGTTGAGTATATTGCTTGTTGTATGGCTGCAACAAGTGTTGTCTGGATAAGCTGCTTCATACGTGATTTGAAGCTAGAAATAACAGATGAGCCGGTGGTTATCTATTGCGATAACAATGCAGTAATTACTCTTATTAAGAGTGGAGCAGATTGCTCAAAAAGCAAGCATATAATGGTAAAATACCACTATGTTCGTGATATGGTTATAAGAAAGGAAATATCCATCCCATACATGCCAACAGAAGACATGTAGACCCCTTAACCAAAGGCATAACGAAAGAACTCTTCTCAAAACATTTAAGAAACATGGGTTTGAGATATGTTGTTGTATAGATAAATAACCATACAACGGGTGATTTGTTGTGTAGGAAAATAACCACACAAGAGGTTCTGATTGCAATAGTAATCAGGGATCGACATAACTAGTGAAAACCTCGGGAAAGTGGGAGGAAAACCAATATGTCGATACACTTGGCTCGAATGGCCAAGTGGGAGATGTTACAATGAAATGACCATTCGCGTCTCGGGTAACGGCTGGTTTGAGGAGAGGCCAGATATGTAACGGACAACCATTACCGGAAAATCCGTTATCACTCCCAGACGAGGGAAGCCACGAGAGGAGAAAGCCAAACGACAGGGGAGCGGGTGCCTATAAAAAGGCAACCACTTACAAGGTGAAACATAGACTAAGAGATACACAGATTCACCGATATAGAAAAACACAGTGGTCTGAGAAAAGCCTCGTGTGGAAACCTCGCGACATCAACATCCGTTGCGTTCATTGAATCTCCAACGACCTAGAAGACCGAAAGGTAAGAGCCGGAAATCCCCTACACCTTGTTCAAAGGGCTTCATAGTCGTCGTCGTCCTCCCCTGTGACAGTCGAGCGATCAACTCAATGTCGAAACAACTCGATGACAAGCTTCAGCTTATCACGGTATGTAGACATTTCGGGTTACTGGTAGCGTTCGTGTTGTGTCAGGAACAACTTCCATCTGTATATGATTCAATTCTTCCCGTGTTACTTTGTTTCCGCACCTACACGATGCTTAGCTAAAATCTTTTGTCTTGTTTCTCACGTTGGGAATAAGTCTCTCTCTCTCCAAGAAATAATCTGTTAATTCTAAGGGTTTTTTTGGATTAAGATGTCACAAGTTATCCACTCGTATGGTCCGATTAATATATGTGTTTGAAAAGTGAAAGCAGCTAGCGCTAGATGCAATCTACCATTTCCGAAGCCAACACTAATAGAGATGTCAACACGTGCCGGACCCCTGATGGGTCGAGAAAAATATGAGTCGGGTCGGGTTGGGTCAAATTTTAGTTGGACCTATAAAATGTTGGCCCGACCCATAGAAATAAATAATTAATTAAATATTTTTATTATATATAGTTTTTTAATGGTATGTATATATACTATATATATACATATATATATATATGCTCTATATATAGCTTTTTCAATTATATACATATATGTAGTTTTTTTATACATATATATATATATATATATAAAGTTTTATTATATGTTTGTGTATATATATATATATATATATATATATATACATATTTTTATTATAGTTAAGTTTAGATTTTAACTAGATACATATCGGGCTAATATTTGACGGGCCTATGGCCCTCTGTACCAACTGGGCCAGGCCCACGTCGGCCCACAGCTTCAGACGGGACGGGCAACTTGGCCCCGCTTTTAATATGGGCCAAGATTTTCTGGCCTGGCCCAACATTTTTTTCAAGGCCGGCACCCCCTCGGGCATGGCCCATTTTAACATTTCTAAACACTAAATGTGATGAAATCCAATATGTCGTATTTAACTATGGTTAGTCATATGTAGAGGTAATACATATATACATATATATTTCATTTTTGAGATAAATGGTTAAGATGATGAAACAGAAAGCATGATAAAAAAATATATAAAGTACAAAAAATAGATGATACTTTTTATTCAAATCTTCATTGTTGTTCATACTAATAAATCTCTAAAGATAGGTTTCTTATGATTTTCTATTTTTACGATTTTCTTAAATCTAGACATACACATATACACACTTATATGGAGAGAAAGAGAGAGGTTAGTTCATGTGCACACTTATCCTTGATTATCTCAGTCATTCCATCAACGAAGTGGTTGAGATTCTTAAGTTAAAAGGTCAAGTACCTAGAAAAAGACTAGCATACTTTTCACTTTGGAATTTTAAATTTCCACCAATGATCTTTAAGATCAGACCATTAAATCTTTGAGTTTTTAAGCATCTACTAATCTCTCTATATATAAAAGAAGACCTATCTCAAAAAACAACTTTGTCTACATGCTCCCAATGATTACAACTTCTACTTCTTCAAACTTGCGCCAATGTACATAATAAATATTCTAACCTATTGAAAACAATGTCAATTGGATTTATCAATACAAGTTCATAACTAATGCATCTTATATTAGAAAAACTGACAGACCAATAATTCCTTCAAGCACCTCAACATAATAACATAATCTTGTTCTTTCTCCAAACTCATGAAAGCAAGTAGTACAACAAAGAAAATCAATCAAGAAACGACATCTTATTATCTTATAAGTGCAATAAATTTCCAATACCTTCGAAAATATATTTAAGAGTTGAATTGAAGTAAAATTTGCAAATACAATGTCACTCAAATATTCTATCTCAAGTGTCCTTTGATGTCATGTATAAGGGTCAATTTTATGTATAAGTTGTTAAAGAAATGTTCGACCACCCATATCTTATTCCTTGACTTTAATTTTTGCATTATAAATGTACTTTGTTATACTAAAGTTATCTCTCAATTTTAACCGTGTCAGTGTATGTTTAGGAATGTAATGATTTTTTGTCGTCTCTTTTTGTTGAGTTAAACTCAACATCCAGCAACATGCTTGTAAATGCATGCCCTTATAGACAGAACCAAAGAGAATGATTATTAATCCCACTAATCACAACAACCTACACAATCCGTCAATTTCAACTCCTTGAAGTGAAAATGGGCATTTTATTTTCTTTGTTCTTGTCTAATGTTTACTTACAACGTCAATTCTTATTTTTGCATTCACCACTTCTATTACATCCATTTCATTTTTTACCTCTTCCACCTTTTTGTTTGGAATTAATCATTACTGTCATAATATTGTCATCTCTTTCAATACCTTTTGTATAATTGAATCAACTTATCCTAACTATAAAATACTTTTTCCAAATACATCAACAACTAAGCCTTCTCCCATACTAGATGGGGTCGGCTACATGGATTATTTGTTTTCACATAGCCTTATCATGTGTCACATTAGTAGTTAACTCACAATAAGCTAGATCATTCTTTATTGTTTCTTTCCAACACTTTTGTGGTCATCCTCTACCTCTTTTAATACTTTCAAAATCTAGTTTTTCATATCTTCTTACAGTTTTTTCTTTTGATCTTCTTTCTATATCTCCAAACCATCTTAAACAATATTCTCTCATTTTATCCTCTATTGGTATCACTCCTAATTTGTTTCTAATAACCTCATTATGTATACGGTCTTTACTTTTATGACCACTCATCCATCTCAACATCTTCATTTCTGTCACAAACATCTTTTGTACATGTTGATGATTAACTGCCCAACACTCAAAACCATAAAACATGACAGGTCTAACTATTGTTCTATAATATTTACCTTTTAACTTTAATGTCATCTTCTTGTCACAGAGAATACATAATGCTCCTCTCCATTATAACCGACCTACATTAATTTTATGCATAGCATCTCCATAAATTCTTCCATTACTCTGAAAAATTGACCATAGGTATTTAAAACTTTCTTTTTGGGGAAGTAACCAAATGATCAAACTTACATTCCATATATTTTGTCTTTGTTCTACTAAGTCGGAAGCCTTTACTTTCTAATGTTTCTCTCTATAGTTCTAATTTTCTATTAACTTTTTTCTTAGACTCCTCCACTAATACAATGTCATATGCAAATAACATAAACAAAGGTACTTCATCTTGAATATGTTTTGTTAACTCATCAATCACCATTATAAATAAGTATGGACTTAAAGTTGATCATTGATCTAACCCAATATTAACTTTAAAGAAGTTTGTCATTCCTTCATGAGTCCTAACACATATTTTTGCACCATCGTACATGTCTCTTATAAGGTTTATGTAAGCCAATGGGATAACTCTTTTTTTCAAGGTTCTCGAAAGAACATCCCAAGGTTCTCCAAAGAACATTCCAAACAAAGTTTATTTTTTTCTACTTTATTTGTAGAAAGAGAGATAGAGTGTATTGTAAAGATTACAAGGTAATTACAAGAGAAAGCTTAACCACCCAAGATCGACTTTTAGTTATGAATTTATAAATAAAAAAATAGACAAAGAAGAAAAGAGTGCATCGAGTTATTCGAACTAAATGGTGGAACCTCAAAAGCGAAAAAGAAGATATATTTAAAAAGAAAGTCCTTCAAGGAGAAGTTTGGAATTATGTTGGTACACCTTGTGAAATGTGGAACAATATGACTACATATTAGGAAAGTGGCGAAAGATGTGTTAGGTGAATCTAAGGGAGGTGTATCGACACAAAAAGAAGCTTGGTGGTAGAGTAAAGTAGTGCAAAATAAAATCAAGGCAAAGAGGGCATATTACAAATTACATTATGCTAAGAAAACTAGTGAAACTTTAGAAGCAAAGAAGAAAGCGAAAAAAGGTTGTCAGTGAAGCAAAAGCTAAAATTTGGGAGGATTTATATACAAAATTTAACTCAAAAGAGGGTGATTGATGAGTTAACAAAACATATTAAAGATGAAGCACCTTGGTATATGTTATTTGCAGATGACATTGTGTTAGTGGAGGAATGTAAGGAAAAAATTAATAGAAAATTGGAACTATGGAGAAAAACATTAGAAAGCAAAGTCCTCTGTCTTAGTAGAACAAAGACAAAATATATGGAATGTAAATTTGATCATTTGGTTACTTTAGAGGACATAGAAATTAAAATTGACACACATTGCATCCCCAAAAGGAAAGTTTTAAATACCTAGGGTCAATTTTATAGAGTGATGAAGAATTGATGGAGATGTTACGCATAGAATTAATGCTGGTTGGTTAAAATGGAGAGGATCATCAGTATTCTTTGTGATAAGAAGATACCATTAAAGGTAAAAGGTAAATATTATGAAGCAGCAATTAGGCTTGCCATGTTTTATGGTTCTAAGTGTTGGGCAGTTAATCATCAACATATACAAAAGATGTTTGTGATAGAAATGAAGATGTTGAGATGAATGAGTGGTCATACAAGAAAAGAATGTATACATAATGAGGTTATTATAAACAAATTAGGAGTGGCACCAATAGAGGATAAAATGAGAGAATATCGTTTAAGGTGGTTTAGACATATAGAAAGAAGATCAAAAGAAGATCTTGTAAGAAGGTATGAAAAACTAAATTTGGAAAGTATTAAAAGAGGTAGAGGACGACCACAAAAGTGTTGGAAAGAAACAATAAATAATGATCTGGCTTATTGTGAGTTAACTGTTAACATGACATATGATAGGGCTCAGTGGAAACAAAAAATCCATGTAGTTGACCCAGTCTAGTATGGGAAAAGGCTTAGTTGTTGTTGTTGTTGTAATAAATATCATGTGAAGGTCTTTCTTTTTTGCTCTCAAATATTTTATAAGACGTCTGAAAAGGTGAATCGCTTTAACAATAGATTTGTCTGGCATGAATCCAAATTGGTTCTCTATTGTACTTAATACTTTCTTAACCTACATTCAATAATTCTTTCCCATAATTTTATAGTATGGTTCATTAACTTGCCTCGATAATTCGCACAATTCTGAATGTCTCCCTTATTATTGTATATGGTATAAGTGTACTGGCTCTCCATTCCTTGAGTATCTTTTGGTTTCTTTATATTTCATTAAATAGTCTTGTGAGTCAAGTAATTTATGTCTCTCCTAGGATTTTTCAAATTTTTATAGGAATATTGTCTAGTCCTACCAATTTACAACCCTTCATATGTTTAAGAGTCTCTTTGACTTCATTCTTTTGAATATATCAGTAGAAATTGTGGTTTATATACTTTTCTTAATTTAGCTAACTCTTATAAGCTAATAATAACATCTTTATTTTCATTACTAACAAAATTAAGGTCCATAGTTTTCTTATCTCTAGGCCTAGATATCCTAAAAATATCTCTTTCACCCTCTTTTGAGTTGAGATTTTTATATAAAGCCTCTCAAATTTTAGCTTTTGCTTCACTGATGTCATTTTTCACTTTTTTTTATTTCTTATAATCCTCTAAAGTTTCACTAGTTTTCTTAGCATAATGTAATTTGTAGCATACCCTTTTTGCCTTGATTTTATTTTGCACCACTTCACTCCACCACCAAAATTCTTTTGGTGCTGGTATACCTCCCTTAGATTCATCTAATACATCTTTCACCACTTTCCTAATATGTAGTCATATTGTTCCACATATCACAAGGTATACCAACATAATTCCAAGCATCTCCTTGAAGGGCTTTCTGTTTAAATATACCTTCTTTCTCGCTTTTGAGGTTCCACCATTTAGTCAGAATAGATTGATGCACTCTTTCCTTTTTTGTCCACTTTTTCACCTTTAAATCTATAACTAAAAGTTGATGTTAGGTGGTTAAACTTTCTCCTACAATTACCTTGCAATCTTTATAACATGATATATCTTTTTTCCTACAAACAAAATAATCAATTTGTGTTTATGATAAGCCACTCTTATAAGTAATTAAATGTTCATCTCATTTTTTGAAGATTGTATTGACTATAAAAAGATAAAATATCATAACAAATTTAAAATCTCCCTACCTTCCTCATTTATATCCCAAAACCAAAGTTTTCATGAATACCTTGATATCCTAATACCTCTTTACTGATATGTCCATTTAAGTCTCCTCCTAAACAAATCATCTTCCTTTGTGGAATTCTTTAAATCACCTTATCTAACTCCTCCCCAAAAATCTTTTTTATACTATCTTCTAGTTCTACTTGGGGTGCATAAGTACAAACTATATTCAAAACCTATGCTCCTAACACTAATTTCAACATCATAATTCGGTCACCATATCGTTGTATGTCTACTACACTATCCTTCAATTCTTTATTTATGATAATATCAACTTTGTTTCGAGTGTTTTCCTTTCTTGAGTACCATAATTTGAAACATGTATCCTCAATCTCCTTTGTTTTTTCTCCAACCTATTTTATCTCTTGTAAATATAGGATATGAATCTTTCTCCGAATCATTATATCTATCACTTCCATTAGCTTACCCGACAATGTTTTGATATTCAAAAAACCAATACAAATCTTATTATCTAGGACTAGCTTCCTTAACCCTCATTCGTCCATATTGAAAATGCAGAGACCCTCTCTACAATTTATTTACTACATTTGGATGATAATATAGCAGGACTAACTTCTTTACCCACACCCGTCCATGATGTGAGAACCCTCTCTACAATTGATTCATTACATATGGACGAAAATGTAGAGGCCCTTAATTACGTTTTACTACATTTAAGTTTTGCAATGCGTCATTACGAGGGGATGCCTCAACACAATGCTCATAATTTCTATAATCCATGGTATAAAAATCCGACAAAGTTTTATACTGGTTGTCGAAAGCCTAACGCAACCCTCCTCCTTTATCTGGGCTTGGGACCGGCCATGCAAGAATGATCTCATACATAGGTGGTGCATCACCTTTACACTCAACCAATGTATCATCGAATGCACAACAATCAATTCTAATAACATATTTTGTTAGATATTTAGATTTTACTATCATTTAACATTCTGTGATTAAAGATAATACAAATGAAAATAAAGAGAAAAAATTAAAATAACATTGGGTAGGGATACCCACAAGCATGTTCCCTTTTAAGAACAAACACACTTATAGGCATATTTATAAATTGAGGAAGCATAATAGTCACATCTCACGCCCTTGAGTGCGAATGTATGTAGGGGTGTGTATGCCCTTTGGGGTTTCTGACCTTAATGTGACAAAGAAAGAGGGAGTGACAAAATAGTGGGAAGGGAGAAACTTACCTCAACCTTGGTATTAGAAAACACCTCACTTAAGCACCTCCCACAAAAATGAAGCTTGGAAAACAAAAAATGTCAATATAACAAACTGAGTGGGAGAAAAAGGGAGAAGAT
The DNA here is from genome assembly GCA_036023115.1 of Brasenia schreberi. Lineage (NCBI taxonomy): Eukaryota > Viridiplantae > Streptophyta > Magnoliopsida > Nymphaeales > Cabombaceae > Brasenia > Brasenia schreberi. Next base: position 2,494,862 of record JAYKKT010000041.1, read on the forward strand.
AGCAACAAAAAAACTAAGCCCTTTTCCATAACAAATGGGTTCAACTACATAGATTCTTTGTTTCGATAAAGTTCAATCATATGTCATACTAATAGTTAACTCAACATAAGCTAGATCATTCTTTGTTGTTTTTCCCCGATACTTTTTAATCTTTCTCTTTCTCTATTAACATTTGCATTACCTAGTTTCTCACACCTTCTTATTGGAGTACCTTTTCACATGTCCAAATAATCTTAAACGATTTTCTCTTATTTTATTATCTATTAGTGTCACTTCCAACTTGTTTCTAATAATATTATTATGTATAAGATCTTTCCTTGTATAATTACATATTTATCTCAACATCTTCATTTATGTCAAGGACTTCTTTTGTACATGTTTATAATTAATTACCCAACACCCAAAACTGTATAAAATAATGGGTCTAATTGATACTTTATAATATTTACTTTTTAATGATATCTTCTTCACATAAAATATGACATACCTCTCCATTTTAACTAACCTATGTTAATGCTATACATAACATCTCCATCAATTTTTATCGCTTTGAAAAAGCGATTTTAGCTATTTAAAACTTTTCTTATGAGTGATGCAATGTATGCCAACCTCAATTTTAAAGTCATCTGAGTAACTAATAATCAAACATTATTCAATATTAATTGTCTTTGTTTTATTAAGTGAAAAGCCTTTACTTTCTGATGTTTCTCTCAATAATTCTAACTTCTTGTTAACTTTTTCTTTAGAGTCATCTATTAACAGCATGCCATTTGTAAATAACATACACAAAGTTATTTCATGTTAAAGCTAATCTTTGATAGAATCCAATATTAAATTAAAAAATTTGTAGTTCTTTCAAGAGTCCTCACATATGTTTGTATACCATCATAGATGTCTCTCACAAGATTATATATGTCAATGAAACAACTCTCTTTTGTAAGGTTCTCCAAAGAATATCTCTTAGCATCTCATTATAAGTTTTTTGAAATCAATAAATACCATAACTACACTCTTTTTATTTTCTCTACAATGTTTGATAAGACATTTCAATAGGTGAATAACCGTAATAGTAGATCTTCCTAGCATGAAGCAAGGTTATTCTTTTTGTTGTATTTATACTTGTCTCAATTTAACTTTAGTAATTCTTTATCATAATTTTATAATATGACTCATCAACTTGATACTCCAATAATTCATACAATTCCAAATATAAAGAGGGAGAAATTAAAAGATAAAAATGAAAGAAGAAATTGGAAGGAAAAAGAGAAAATGTGGGAGGATGCTTTCGGTATTAAGTGTGTTTCTAGTGTAAATAAAAACCCAAAATCATGTCTCTCTATCTATCTACCTATCTATCTATCTACCTACCTATCTATCTATATATATATATATGTATGTATATGAAGGCAGCAACGTTACAGGGTACAGTAGCTTTTGCCATATGAAAAAATCGGCTTTTAACTTTTCTTGCTGGGATATTGCATGGTTTCAATAGTTTAATGAATTGAGCTGCAATGCTTGTCAATTGAAGTCGAGCCAAAATTTTCAGCTAGCTTATTTAATTTATTGGATTGTTTTTCGTTTTTGGTTGTAGATATGTCTCGTTTTGGTTAACCCAAACCTAAAACTATAACCAAACCGACTAATGGCTTCCCTAGATTATAGTTCTGGAACTGTTGGTTTTGAGATAGTTTTGGTTTGAGTCTGAAACCATCCAAAACTAGTAAATTTATTAAGAAATTAAAAATTAAAATACTAAAACCGGTGGTTTCAAACCACCAGTTTTGGTTTCTGTTTATAAAAGGTGAGACATTAATCGAACCAGGTGTTCTTTGATTCCGGGTTGGGTTTAACCAGTTCCGGGTTTGAACCGATTCCTGATCCGGTTGGGGCCGCCGGATCGATTAGAAACCAGCCAGATCAAGTTGGTTGCATGTGTGGAGACCATTGACTTGTGCAGTCACACTTGTTTCTACGTACTTTGCTATTGGTAAGTGCATTCCTTTGTCAAAAAAAATTCAGGCTAGTAAGTCCATTCAGAGGGCGTACGATAGAAAATGCAACCAACTCAGACATTAGTTTGCGAGGGACCTCTATCTAAAGCCATGTAATTGACGAAGAAGCAGTTAGGGATTTACATTCGAGGACCAAAGTTTCTATTACATCTATATAATCGATATCTAAGAGAATTGAGAATTTGAGGGATGAAGAGCTACAGCCGCAATTGTTAGAGTTGATACACGGGTAAACACTTGTTGTTCCTCGATGTCTTGAATTCCTTTTGTGATCATATATGAGCAATTCGTTTCTATTATGAGAATTTCTACATGTTTCTTCTTGAAGATTACTATTTGCAAGATTTTCTCAAGTAAACGATGCATCTTTAATTTATTTGATATGTTGGGAAGTGTGCCAAATTTGTAGCTTTTGTATGCTTGTTCCTTCTTTATTGATTGACTATTGGATGTCAACTAAGTTTCTTGTTTTGTTTCAGTATAGCAACAACACATACATATATATATATATACATATATATATATATATACATATACATATATATATTATATGTAAGGCAATTTTTATTAGTATATTTAAAAGAATGAAGTCAAAGAGGCTCTTAAATATATGAAGGTTGATAAATATGTAGGACAAGACAATATTCCTATAGAAGTGTGGAAAATCCTATGAGATATGGGGTTCACTTGCCTCAAAAGACTATTTAATGAAATATGAAGAACCTAAAAGATTTTCGAGGAATGTAGAGTGAGTACACTTATACCTATATATAAGAAAAGAAAAATGTTTAGAATTGTCTAAATTATCGAGGTATCAAGTTAATGAGTTATACTATGAAATTATGGGAAAGAATTATTGAACATAGGTTAAAACAAGTATCAATTACAATACATAACCAATTTGGATCCATACCTTGCAGATCTACTATTAAAGTGATTCACCTATTCAGAGGTCTAAGAAGAACCTCCATATAATATTTATTGATATAAAAAAGCTTATGAGGGGGTGTCAAGAGAGGTTCTTTCGAGGACCTTAGAAAAGAAAAGTATCCCATTGACATACATAAATCTTACACGAGACATGTACGATGGTGAAAAAATATGTGTGTGGACTCACAAAGAAATGAAAAACTCTTTTGAAGTTAACATTGGGTTACATCAGGGGTCAATTTTAAATCTATATTTATTTGTAGTGGTCATTGATGAGTTAACAAAATATACTCAAAATCAAGTACCTTGGTGTATATTATTTGCAGATGACATTATGATAGTGGATGAGTATAAGAAAAAAGATTGAAACTATGAAGAGAAACATTAGAAAGTAAATGCTTGTGACTTAGTAGAACAAAGATAGAATATATAAAATATAAGTTTGATCATTTGAGTACTTGAGAGGACATAGAAATTAAGATTGATACACATTTCATCCCGCGTAAAAAAAATTTATATACCTAGGATATGTTTTTCAAAGTGATGGAAAAATTGAAAGGTATTAAGTATTCTATCTTTGTAGAGCAGTAATATTGAGTACATTTTTATAACATAGAATTAATATTGATTGGTTAAAATGGAGAAAGATATTAAGTATTCTATGTGATAAGAAGATACCATTAAAATTGAAAGGTAAATATTATAGAGCAGTAATTATATCTACTATGTTTTATAGTTTTAAGTATTGGGCAGTTAATCATCAACATGTACAAAGATGTTCATAGGAGAAATGAAGATGTTGATATGGATGAGTGGTCACACAAGGAAAGATCGTATAGTTTATTAAAAATAAATTGGGAGTAGCACCAATAGAGAATAAAATGAGAGAAAATTGTTTAAGACGATTTGAAAATGTAGAAAGACGATCAAAGGATACTTTCGTAAGAATATAAAAAACTAGATTGTGAAAGTGTTAAAAGAAGAAGATGATAACTACAAAAGTGTTGGAAAGAAACAATAAAGAATGATCTAGTTTATATTGAGTTAATGGCTAGCATGGCACATTACAGGGCTAGGTGGAAACAAAGAAACCATGTAGCTCATGGCCGACCATATGGGAAAAGGCTTAGTTGCTGTTGATTATGCAAGGAGAGAAAGAAGGTGAGTACTTTTGCATTTCTCATAGTACTCCTCCACAGCTTTAGATTCGTTTGTTTCTTCTCGTTGTCTCTGCTTTTTATGTTTTCATCTTGAAAGTTTTCGTTAATGCCCTTCCCATTTCATGATGTATTGCACTGCGATGGGTTTCTCTTTATGAAAGCCAAGTAATCTTACCATCTTGATGACAAAACAAAGCTAAAATCCTTACACAGTCTTTGTGTTTCCCTCCTACCACATTGTCACCTGCTCTAGTAGATCCTGTATCCACTCTTTCATCACATTGCATATTTGTATCTCAAGGCAAACACAATGGTGGTGCTATAATATATGCTTTTTATCTGAGTAGAGAAATATTCCCACCTTTCATAGTTAAAGCAGGACTGCTGAACATAAACAGTCCAAAGGGTACTTCTATGGATCAATTACTTATTGTTGATAGAAGATACAGCACTTGATGGTTTGTCTGTCTTATGCTGCTTAAGTTTTCTCTTTAAGTCGTGGTGAGATGAAGACCTCATTTTCCTCCTATTTCTGAGTATTCCCTTTTAGTTGTTCTCCTTTCTGTTGTAGCTTAATGTATGTTATATTTTCAGTTGGGAGGGAGAGATGGAAGGAATATCATCTTTCAAAAGTATTCTTATTCAGAAACAGATTTTCTGTCGCATAAACAGAACTCTAAGAATCACTGACGGCACCGCAAATCTTAGGTTCCAGTTGTGCCCAATTGTGAACTTTAGGTAAATATTCTTTCTTGAGGTCCACTTTCCACAGAAAGATTTCAGGTTTATTCTTGCTTAGAGAGAAGATTGGACTGAGATTTTAGAAGGAAGAACCAAAACTTTGAACTTCCCTCAGCTACTATTGGTCGTGATTTCATCTTGTCATTATGTAGTCGAGGAAATTCTGAGAAATACTTGCACTAATAGCCTACAACACTTGCTAAATTAGTAAAGATGGAGAAGATGAACTCCTGGGAAGTTTTAAAAAATTGATGTGATAATAAGCCTGTATCACACATACATGCAATATTGGCTTGTACAAACTTCTTTCTTGAATCTTTGTAACAAACAACAACAACAACAACTAAGCCTTTTCCCATAGTAGACGGGGTCGGCTACATGGATTCTTTGTTTCCACAGATCCCTATTGTGTGCCATGTTAGCAGTTAACTCGCAATAAGCTAGATCATTCTTTATTGTTTCTTTCCAACACTTTTGTGGTCATCCTCTACCTCTTTTAATACTTTCCAAATTTAGTTTTTCTAACCTTCTTACACGTTCTTCTTTTGATTTTCTTTCTATATATCCAAACCATCTTAAACGATATTCTCTCATTTTATCCTCTATTGGTGCCACTCCTAATTTATTTCTAATAACCTCATTATGTATACGGTCTTTTCTTGTATGACCACTCATCCATCTCAATATCTTCATTTCTGTCACAGACAGGCCTAATTTATGCTCTATAATATTTACCTTTTAACTTTAATAGTATATTCTTATCACAAAGAATACCTGATGCTCCTCTCCATTTTAACCAACCAGCATTAATTCTATGCGTAACATCTCCATCAATTCTTCCATCACGCTTAAAGATTGACCCTAGGCATTTAAAACTTTTCTTTTGCGGAATGCAATGTGTGCCAATTTTAATTTCTATGTCCTCTAAGGTAACCAAATGATCAAACTTATATTCCATATATTCTGTCTTTGTTCTACTAAGTCAAAGGCCTTTGCTTTCTAATGTTTCTCTCCATAGTTCCAATTTTCTATAAACTTTTTCCTTAGACTCCTCCACTAATACAATGTCATCTGCAAATAATATACACCAAGGTACTTCATCTTGAATATGTTTTGTTAACTCATTCATCACCATTATAAATAAGTATGGACTTAAAGTTGATCTTTGATGTAACCCAATATTAACTTCAAAGAAGTCTGTCGTTCCTTCATGAGTCCTCACACATGTTTTTGCACCATCATACATGTCTCTTATAAGGTTAATATATGTCAATGGGATACCTCTTTTTTCCAAAGTTCTCCAAAGAACTTCCCTCGGTACCCTATCATAAGCTTTTTCTAGATCAATAAATATCATGTGAAGGTCTTTCTTTTTTGCTCTAAAATATTTCATAAGATGTCTCAAAAGGTGAATCGCTTCAATAGTAGATCTGCCTGGCATGAATCCAAATTGGTTCTCTATTGTACTTGATACTTGTCTTAACCTACGTTTGATAATTCTTTCACATAATTTCATATTATGGCTCATTAACTTGATACCTCGATAATTCGCACAATTTAGAATGTCTCCCTTATTCTTATATATGGGTATAAGTGTACTTGCTCTCCATTCCTCGGGCATCTTTTAGTTTTTCCATATTTCATTCAATAGTCTCATGAGCCAAGTGATTCCTGTTTCTCCTAGTATTTTCCAAACTTCTATGGGAATATTATCTGGTCCTACCGATTTACCACCCTTCATATGTTTAAGAGCCTCTTTGACTTCATCCTTTTGAATACGTCGGTAGAAATTGTGGTTTATATACTTTTCTGATTTGGCTAACTCTCCTAAGCTAATACTAACATCTTTATTTTCATTAAAAAGATTATAAAAATAGTTTTTCCATCTATTTCTTATATCATCATTTGCCACTAAAATTTTTTCATCCTCATCTTTGATGCATCTAACATAATTAAGATCTTTAGTTTTCTTATCTCTAGCCCTAGCTATCCTAAAAATATCTCTTTCACTCTCTTTTGAGTTGAGTTTTTTATATAAGTCCGCCCAAATTTTAGCTTTTGCTTTACTCACGGCCTTTTTCGCTTCCTTCTTTGCTTTCTTATAAGCCTCTAAAGTTTCACTAGTTTTTTTAGTATAATGTAATTTTTAACATGCCGTTTTTGCCTTGATTTTATTTTGTATTACTTCACTCCACTACCAAGCTTCTTTTTGTGCTGGTACACCTCCCTTAGATATTCCTAACACATCTTTCGTCACTTTCCTAATATGTATAGCCATATTGTTCCACATATCACAAGGTGTACCAACATAATTCCAAACATCTCCTTGAAGGACTTTTTGTTTAAATATATCTTCTTTCTCGCTTTTGAGGTTCCACCATTTAGTCTGAATAGCTCGATGCACTCTTTCTTCTTTGGCCATTTTTTTATTTGTAAATCCATAACTAAAAGTCGATGTTGGGTGGTTAAGCTTTCTCTTGGAATTACCTTGCAATCTTTACAATACGCTCTATCTTTTTTTCTACAAATAAAGTAATCAATTTGTGTTTGTGATAAGCCACTCTTATAAGTAATTAAATGTTCATCTCATTTTTTGAAGATTGTATTGACTATAAAGAGATCAAATGCCATAGCAAAATTTAAAATATCCCTACCTTTCTCATTTATATCTCCAATACCAAAGTTTCCATGAATCCCTTGATATCCTAATGCCTCTTTACCGACATGTCCATTTAAGTCTCCTCTTAAACAAATCATCTCCCTTTGTGGAATCTTTTGAATCACCTTATCTAACTCTTCCCGAAAAGTTGTCTTTATACTATCTTCTAGTCCTACTTGGGGTACGTAAGCACAAACTATATTCAAAACCTCTGCTCCTAACACTAATTTCAACGTCATGATTCGATCACCATATCGTTGTATGTCTACTACACTATCCTTTAAATCTTTATTTATGATAATACCAACTCCGTTTCAAGCCTTTTCTTTACCTGAGTAGCATAATTTAAAACCTGTATCCTCTATCTCCTTTGCTTTTTCTCCAACTCATTTTGTCTCTTGTAAACATAGAATATGAATCTTTCTCCGAATCATAGTATCTACCACCTCCATTAGCTTACCCGATAATGTTCCGATATTCGAAGAACCAATACGAATCTTATTATCTAGGACTAGCTTCCTTACCCTCCGCATACGTCCAAAATCAAAATACGGAGACCCTCTCCGAAAATTTTTCACTACATTCGGGCGGCAATGTAGTGGGACTAACTTCTTTACCCACACCTGTCCATGATGTGAGAACCCTCTCTGTAATTGATTCACTACATTTAGGTAAAAATGTAGTGGTCATTGCTTACTTATTACTGCATTCGGGCTCTGCAGCACGTCTCTAGGCAGGGACCCCCCAAAACAATGCTAATAATTTTTGTAATCCATATTATAAAAATCCGACAATGTTTTACGCTGGCTGTCGGAAGCCTAGCACAATCCTCCTCCTTTATCCGGGCTTGGGACCGGCAATGCAAGAGTGATCCCTTACATGGGCGGAGTTTTTCTTGAATCTTTGTATAAATTTTATATTTTTTTAGTTTTTTTTTGAAATTTTTCCTTGCTTTTAACAGGTGTAATAAGATATGATACTGATGATGCGTTTCGGCATCTCATATCACGGGATCGGCCATGTTGCAGATTGACCATGGTCGATCTCAATTTTTCACTTGGATGTTAGACCTCTATCAAATCATACAGTACGACATATTAGGTTACACCCATCTAAGTAGCAGTTGACGTTATTTTTGCAGGTTAATCAGGATGTGAAAAGCCATGCTTGAGTGCATTAAGCACAGTATATTACCGTCTCTTTGGCATACCATACCAAAACTTCAAGTGGAGCACATATCGAGTACCAAAGGGAGGTAGCACTTTGTCTGGAGAGTGATATCAACTGTCTTAATGAAAGGTTTGCAAATTATATAGATGCTCAAAAGTCTTATGTAGAGAAGCTCAATTACTGGCTCATAAACTGCACAAATCTCCCTTTAGAGCAGTCTACCTCTGGCAGGAAGATCCCTTTCTCACCACGCTGTGCTCTTTCCCCCCCCCCCCCCCCGTATATTTGTGCTTTGTCGAGATTGGTCGGTCGCTGTCAATACCTTGCCAGTAGGGGAAGTCTCAAATGCATGAGAAGTTTGGCAACAGATGTAATGAAACAGTGCTACTGTCAGATGAAGATCAAAAGAAGCGAAAAACGTGATCCATGAACGTTAACGGTATCACAGAAACCAAAACTCAAGCACCGACCAATAAAATGTCTGAAACAACAAGGCAGAGTAATCTCAGCAGCATACCTACTACTACTACACCTACAACTATGCCTTTTCCCATATTAGATGAGGTCGGCTAAATGAATTCGTTGTTTTTTTAGAATTGATGCTAAGTCCGATAAAGTTTTAAGCAGGCTATAAGAACCCTAACACAACCCTCCTCTTTTATCGGTTATCCGGGCTTGAAACTGACGATGAAGGATGATCCTTACATGAGAAAAGTTTATCTTAGCAGCATACCCACTAGCTTAAATCTAATTTTTGATAAGTTGTCAAAGTTTGCAGAGGCATCACTAAAAATGCATGAAGATATTAACCAGGGGAATGAGTCTGCTTGTATTGTACTGTGGCAGTAACAAAGTAGTTTGACGGAAAAGAGGAGGCTATGTACATTATTGCGATAGAAGGAAGAATAATCTCTCGACTCCTTGGCGTTCTAAAAGATGAAACGAGTTTCAGTTCCTTGTCTGTTCTCAATGTAGAGTACAGTGGGAGAATTTCCGGTGGACCGGTGAAATGCCTAGTTGTCGGAAAGAACACCGACCAGGGATTGCCGCTTTCTGTTTTAAAGCATTGAAGAAATTGCAATATTTTGTTCCAAAGAAGAACTCTAATGTGATTCTTCTTCCTTAGGCATACAAGGGTGGAGGGTTCCAAGTCTTAATGATCTTCCGATCCCATACGAATCTGTTGTTTTTTCTGATGGTTACTTGCTTCAGCAGTGCAGACACGTTCTCTTCAAATCAATTTTCCCATCCACTCAAGGCAACTGCATCTCTTCAGTAGCTCTACCTAAATTGATCTTCTAGCAAGAAGCTTGGTGCAAATGTCTTTCCCATAACTATTCATTTTTGCTATATCAGAAATACAGTATGGCCTTTGTATCTTGTCCTGATGCTTCCTGTTGTCATTCCCCTTGTTTTATTTGGAAGAAATATTTATTAAAGTCACCGCTTTTACATTTCATCTCTTCTCTTTTCCCTCGATAAGATGTTTAACCAATCCCAGTTAATGGTAGTGTTCTTAATTTATTTCTTTAGGATTCTAGTAATCGACACATTGTTTTCTAAAGTTTATTCTTTTGGTCATCTGTAACTGAAACTCTACCAACAGTTGAATAATAATCTCTCTCTCTCTCTCTCTCTCTCTCTCTCTCTCTCTCTCTCTCTCTCTCTCTCTCTCTCTCTCTCTACACCCATAGTGTAGTCCTCATTATACTTCAACATAATTTTACAAAGTTTCGTACGCTTTCCCTCTTTGTTCTTTAGCTTATTCTAGTTATACTTTTCTTATACTTATTTAGGCATTATACATCCATTTTGGTCATCATTCTGTACGAATGTGGTTCATATTTTAGATGGAAATGAGACTTAGCTTGCCAGCTTGCTTCATACACTTCCATTGACAATGACAAATGCCATGGTGCTTCAAATGAAATGGGGACCAAACCGGAACCAAACGAGGAACAGGCAGAATCAGAACCAAAACAAGAACTGGAGAGGGCTGGTTCAGATTGGAACTGTGGATCCGGCTTCAAGACTGTTACGTTCCATTTCAAATCAGCAAGCTGGTTCCATAGCGGCTAACTACCGAGTTAGTTATTCGAAACGGTAGGATCAGGCATAGTACGCTCGGACCACGTAGTTAATATATGATTTTGTCGGTCGGGCTCAGGCAGAAGCCCAGTAAGGGCCATGGTTGCCCTACTTCGCTAGGAATGTCTTGGTCGAAGATTATTAATAGCTAAGCGTATGACCAGCGGTGGATCCACATTGTGGCAGGGTAACTCAGAAAAAATTCTATACATATATTCAGATTTTCAAAGAAAATGAAGATTTTGAAGCCCACTCAATCGGAACTTGAAGTCCGCCTCACCGGAAACAAATTTCTAGATCTGTCACTGGGTATGACAACTCCATGTACAAACTCAAAAAAATAGTCCTGTAACTTTGGCTGGAAGGCTGCTTCTGGAAAGGGGGTGCGAGTGACCAGCCGGAGGTGATTGTTTACCAAAAGAACTGGTCTTCTCAAAGTCATAGAAAGTCTTCACACTAGGCATTCCTTCATACTGTCAAACCAGTTCTTATTACATCGATATCATTCTAATGCCACCGAATGGGAGGCCCTCATACATAACAGAGTTCTTCCCCCACTATAACAATCACCGTCGTGGAAATTTTGAATATGGTCATGGAGCTTGGCGATGCTTTTGCATCATCCAGTATACTGCATAAAAGGTGGCTTTCCTCAAACGAGACGAAGGGAGTCTTTTTTCTTCTCCTTCTTGGTTACAATGGGAGAGAGAAGCCGGGTATGCATGCCCAAAGAGTTGAACTCAAGGCCAATATCACATGAGTGAGAGTCCTGCCAAGTGAGCTAATGCTATGAGTGCGAGATGAAGGGTGGTTAACGTCCCCCCACAGAATCTATTTAGTATACATAGAAGGTGAGCAAGAAGGGATCATATTGTTTCTTGCTTGGTAATATCGAACTGGTGGCAGATCTAGAAACCCTTTTGGGTGGGACAAATAGCCCCTGAATGATTTCGAGTGGGCCGAACTATGTATAGTCCATGGATCTCACCATAGACTTTAAGTTAATTTTTGAAATCTCGGGCAAGGCAAAAGCCCCACCTCAGCTCAATGTAAATCCCCCACTGGTCTTGACCCCTAACATGAGACAATTAGTTACTACCGGATCATCTACATAGAGATCAGGGTCTGAAGGTAGCTTATGACTAGTAAGAGTGAGCGGAAGCTTAGTTTTTTACTATAAGAGGAAAAGATGACATAATGCATTTGAGAAGAATGTGTGGAGAAGAATGGTTCACAACCTTCATCTTTTTCTCAAGTCAGACTAGCAAGGATAGTTTGAGTGTTGGTTCCATCAAATGGTCAGTCATATGTTTAATTAGTTTTGACTTGCAGGTTTGACGTGACCGTCATCATTATAATAATAAAAGGTGCACAACAAGCAATAAGTCGCCTGTCTAACGACTCGTCATTGACAGGTTAGTTGAAGGTCAAAGTTCGATTACGGGATTGCTGTTTCTTCCAACTCCCATTTAGGGGCTTGCGTTTAACCATAGTTTCCCAATAAAAGAGGAGGAGAATTCATGTTATATCCAAGCATTTGCTTCCTCAAGATCTAATTGGAACCTCAGATTATTTTTCCTTTTACAACTAATTAACGAAGCGATTCTCATAGCTTTGCCATGATAGATCCTATCGTAAACTGCGTAAGGAGACACGAGTCTCTTGGCAAGCTGTATACTTGAAGGTGATGAGTTATATAAAGGGCATGCATGTCTGGCAGGGTGACTGCCTAAACTCAGCCTCCCCATGAAAAACATGATGTTTATTGTGTTCTCCAATTGGCTGTTTACCTCCAAAGTAGAAGAAAAAATAACAGGGTGGTAATGCCATTTGTGCAGTGGAGACTTGTTAGGTGAAAGGGTTGGTTGCTCACATGCAAAGGAACGTGCTCGGCTGAACAGCTGAAACGAGAAGAATGGTTGTTCCAATGCATACCAACGAGAACGAGAAGCTACTAAGGCGCATAAAGGCCAGAGGGAACAAAAGAATAGAGGAGGAAACAGAGAGGGAGGCGTTTATTTGGTTGCTCGGAGGGGGATGTGTATTTGGGGTTGAGGAATATGCGCGTCTTCTTCTTCCGTTTTCAGAATCTTGGGAGGAAAAAGAAAGGGATTCCTCTGTTACAGATCGTGGCTCGCAAGTTTGGAGCCTTTGAGCCCCAGTACACTTTCGCCGTATTTGGGCTTCTGTGATGATGGTTGGTGGTGCTTCGTGCTCGTATCCACCGGCGATCGGGCTTTCGGTGGTGATTCCTTTCTGGTATGTTGTCGTTGTTAATTTCATAAGTGAAGTTTTTTCTTAGTTTGGTGTGTGCCCGTCAGTTTTTCCGCTCTCCCTCTTTTACTTTTCGTGAGGCGGAGGTTTATGGGTCGTTAAACTCAAAAACAAGGATCGTCATCTGAATTCTCCTTGCTTGGTCTATGTAATTAACTTACAGTTGAATTTCGAGATGAGTTTTTGGTTACACTGTTGGGAAAGTTGGGTCTCTTAAGGATATTACCAAACCAAAACCAAGCCTTTTCCCACACTAAGTGGGGTTGGCTACATGAACTCTTAGTTGCCGTTGGGATCTTCCTCTCCGTCTTACTGATAATTGTTTTCCAAAATTTGAAAGCGTTGCTGGTTTCAAAGCCTCTTGTAAGGGTGAAGTAAAGCTTGAGAATTTAGATGTCTGGTGGTAGATTGGGTTGTCTTTCTACACCATGAATTGCCTGAATTTGGATTAAAATTAGGCTGTCTTAATTAGAGAATGGTGAAAACCAAAAAGGAGTCCTTGCAGGTTGTGATGGGGAAGCAAAGCTGCTTTCTTTCTAGTAGCTTGGAGAAGGGAGAGCCTAATGTTTGAGAATTTTGTAAATCTATTCAACAAGTGGGATGGATGCTAGAGTCTCCAAAGCAATCACTTGATCGAAGCAAGCTTGTTGTTGGCTGGAATGGATTTGTATGTGAAAAACAGTGATGTTCTCAGACCAACGTAGGTAAGTTTACACATATTCATCGACATCATTCTACCAGTCATGACTTGGAGGCCAAGAGAAGAGAACCGTAACTTCTAAGACTTCTTTGAAATCAGGTGTCTGCTAATGTAGGAGGACACTGAAAGCAGGATCTTGACCCTATGCTTATGTTATCAGTATGAATTTCACATTGCATCTGTTAAATCTTGTAAGACTTGGTAGAGATACGTGGAGGATTGCATAATTCAGACAGATCCACTAATTGAAAAGTAAAGAGAAGTTCAAGAAGCCAAATAAAAAGGATGGAAGACGAGATGAGGTTTGCAAGTAGTAATGTACTGCATTTCAATGTTGTAAAATGTATTGGACCCCATGTCACAAGGGGCCTAATACGTGATAATCGTACCACATGGGGCAGTACACTAATTTTCCACATTAAATAATTTGAACTTTGGAGTAAATAAAAATCCAAATTTGTAATAAAAAGGAAAATCAGAAACAAGGCAAATGTTGTTAGAAAAATAGAATCAGCTTCCAAGCATTAAATATTGACATAAGAGTGATAAGACGTTGTTTACAAGGCACAAATTGTATATTAGAAATGAAACAATAGTAAAAAACAGTGAAATGCTTTCAAAGCAAGAAATCTCCAATATTTTCATTTTACCAATCATACCATAGTTCCACTCACCATTCATGTTCTCATGAATCACAAGAATAAGTCAGAAGTCATAAAGTTATAATTATGGCATCAACTCAGCCCACCTGTCGTGGATTGAAATTATTGACAGCATATTCATTGTTGTCATTGCCATAATCCTTGCCAGTAGCATCATTTACTTCTCTGGAGTGTCATCCAACGCTCACAATATCATCATCTCAACAATCGTATTCATTGTTATCATTACCATAATCTTCGCCAGTAGCATTATTTTCCTTCTGTTAACCATACATATGAATGTTACACTTTATATCGTGATTGCTGCTTGTTAGGTAAGTTATATGATTCATGAAGTGGAGGGTTATTGTTTACCTCCTTGTTTGTTGGCTATATTATTGAACGATTATATCAAGAAGGTGCATTTCTGTTTACAGGTTGATAGATTGAAGCGCTTCAGATTTCACACTGCATCTGTAACCTCCCATTTCTTCTCCAAATAGTTGCTCCTGAAATCAGAAGCATGAGTCCGAAAAAGGTAAATGGTTATGTAAAAGAGCCATCATCTGAAGAGCAACAAAGAAAGGTATATATCGTTTTTTTACACCTGTTGTACTGAATATGTCATTAGAACCCTTTGCTGTTTGAAACTCTAACGCACTGTTAGTTTAGAGGCTATGTTCATCTCAACAAAGTATTTTTCAATACCAATGATACTACACTTTATTTTGTTACCAGATCAGCGAGGTTCAGAAGTTATTGGGGACACTTTCTGGTAAATTATCCTTGCACGGTACTGATGCTTCAGTATCAAGATATTTGAGAGCAAGGAACTGGAATGTGAAGAAAGCATTAAAAATGCTGAAGGAAACCTTAAAATGGAGAGATAAATGCAAGCCAGAAGAGATTTGCTGGGTATGCCATTCTGCTCACTGTATTTGACAATCGAAGAGTTCCTGGTTTATAGTTTTGATTTGGCATTGGTTCGCATAAATTGGGAGTTGATGCTACATTCATTTGTATGTATCTAGGAGAGATTGTCATAGGGAAACATTAACATACTAATGTACTATTTGGTATTGCTATTTGAACACTCAGGCTAAGTATGTGGATACAGTTCTCATTACAGGATCCTAGATGGTCTATCCAGAAAGAACAATATAAGTGCAAAATTAAACACCAGATTATACAACATGCTATGTACTAGACAATGAATATAGTTATAGCAGTATTTTGATAATGAGACTCTTGGTCTCACGTGCAAGTTTTTTACCATGTTTGAGTAGTGGAAGGAAACAACAACAACTGAGCCTTTTCCCATATTAGATGGGGTCGGCTACATGTATTCTAAGTTCTCACAGAGAACATAATTTGTAGAATCCATAGTAAATAAGTCCGACAAAGTTTTATGCTGGCCGTCGAAAGCCTAACGCAACCCTCCTCCTTTATCCAGGCCTGGGACCAGCCATGCAAGAGTGATCCCTTACATGTCCGACAAATTCCGCATTTTACAACCACTTCATGAAAACAAAACCTCCAAGTATAAGGTCTTCATGCATTGCCACTCATCTACATTTGTACTGCATCAATTTTTGAAAACACAATGAAAATTTGGAAACAAAGAAAAACAGATGTGAATCATGTTCAATTGCATTTTTGTCTGCATGCATTTACTTCATGGAGATTGGTGGTAATATGGTGCATTTTTCTAGTTCACTTTTACCATATTGACCTTTCTCATCAAAAGTCCAATCTAGGGTCTACACTCTTAAAAGAATGGAACGACTTTAGCATACCATTTGTTCTTCACCTGCTATCATCCTCGGCAAATTTTTATTGCTGAAGTTTCAGTTTCCTTAATTGCAGGAAGAGGTAGCTCAAGAAGCTCAAACTGGGAAAATCTACAGATCTACTTCCACTGATAAGAGTGGAAGAAGCATTCTTGTCGTTAGACCTAGTTGCGAGGTTTGCATCGGTCAATTTAGTTCTTGCTTTCTGTAAAAATGGCATGTCTATAACTCTAAGTCAAGACTGCGTGGCCTACACAATTTTGCCAAAAATATTACGATGCATGAAACAGGAATTCTTTGGATAGAGAGAGATCTTTTATAAGTATTTCTGATTGCTTTTGAAGCTTAAAACAAGGGAAAGAATAAAAGGGATCGAGTTTCAAGCTTCAAAGTTTGGCAGTTGGCATCGATCAATTTAGTTCTTGCTTTCTGTAAAAATGGCATGTCTATAACTCTAATTCAAGACTCCTGATCAGTGCTTTTTGAGCACTGAACTAAAACGTGCACCTTTTTAAAATAAGGGTGATTTTGCGGTATTTTGCATTAAAAGGTGGTGCACAAACATCTCTTATAAGGTGAATTCATGTGTAAACTTTCTCTTCTGGAAAAACTGAACATGTACTTCTTTTGATGCAGAACTCAAGCTCAACAAAAGGACAGATCAAGTACCTGGTGTATTGTATGGA
The DNA here is from genome assembly GCA_036023115.1 of Brasenia schreberi. Lineage (NCBI taxonomy): Eukaryota > Viridiplantae > Streptophyta > Magnoliopsida > Nymphaeales > Cabombaceae > Brasenia > Brasenia schreberi. The sequence goes on from JAYKKT010000041.1 coordinate 2,511,716, forward strand.
GAATACCATTATAAATATGCCTCCTGATCAGGAGAAGATGGTGTGGCTTATTGATTTTCATGGTTTTAACCCGTCCCAGGTATCAGTCAAAGTAATGAAGGAAACTACACGCATCTTACAAGAGCATTACCCAGAAAGGGTAGGCTTGGCCATCTTATACAACCCACCCAAGTTCTTTGAATCCTTTTGGATGGTATAGTTTCTTCCTTATTGATTGTTTGACTGAATTTGCACTAAAGAATGTAAAAGCTAGAAGTATAATGTCTTCTGTTTTTCACTATTGGACCCTGAATGATATAAAAGAACCGTACCATGTGAGCGATCTTGGCTAATTCTTGAAAAGGGTGCACTACTTAGCCCCCATAGAGTGACCATAGTCAGGAGACACCTCAGCTGTGTCATATGTGCAGTTGAGGTTCAGTTGCAAGAGGCATAAATATTCCTCTTGCTCAAGCCAAAGCCCATTATTGGTCATGGAGCTCAGGGCCCTAGCTTTGGAGATTTATGTTGAAGTATATGCTACATCGACACTCTAGAGCATGCAGCACTGAAGTGTTGGACACCCCAATATTCGACACCTTCACCCTCACTCTTGTATGCACATATGTGACAGTGTTGAGAAACTCAAAATTCCACGCATCACATAGGCAAGCTCTTAGTGTCATAAAAACAAGAAACCGCCACTGTGCTAGATGTTAAATTTCTTGATCTTTGGCTTGAGATATATCCTTAAAGTTTTAATTCTGCCATCTGCAGGTGCTGAAACCCTTCCTGGATCCTAAGACCTACCACAAATCAAAGTTTGTTTATCCTGACGACCCAGAATCAAAGAAGATAATGGAAGATCATTTTGATATGAGCACACTTGAAAGTGCTTTTGGTGGTCACAGTGAGCTTGGTTTCAGCATCACTGAATATGGTGAGAGGATGAAGCAAGATGATAAAAAGAGACTGCTTTTCTGGAATGTGGGAGATCGTTTATCTGCTGCTTCCTCTGCAGAGACAATCCCAAGCTTGATTAAAGAGACCTCACTGTCGGATTCCCATGAATCTGGCGAGAGTTTGGAAAATTCTTCATTAACTGCAACTTTTTAGAAATTAATCACTGGAAAACAGTCTCCTGTCCAAAATTCCGATCTACGTTGTATGTTTTCTATTCTAAAAGTTCCAACGTGGAGATAGTTCTATGTCACCATATATATCTGCATTTCATTCGTTCTGCAATTTGATTTTGTTCAGTTGCTTGTTGAGAAAATGAACTATATTACTTTCCTTGGTAGTAATAAAATAGTTATTGGTTTGGCAGAAGGATCAAGTCTGCTTTTTTGTCTGTCAATTTGAGAAGAATATGATTCACCAAGCGGTAGCTGGTTTTGAAGGCATTCCACCACTTTTGGTTCCTTCCACTGTCGGCCGGGTCATTGTCTGGCATCTGAATTCATGTTATGCATATAATCTCAACTTGGTTCTGGAGAACATGGTCTCACATATCACTTGATCCTTGCATGGCCATGCACTAGGACCTTTTGTAAATTTAATTACGTATCAAATTATATTGAACTTGAATGTTCTGTAGCAAAATCGATAGAACGCAAACCTTGCAGTGGCAGATATTTTGAATCATTATGTTGTGTCATTAATTAAGACTACTGCAAGCGTTGAAGTGGTAGCTCACCTGGCCAGGAGACTCCTCACAAGTTGAAGGTCATGAGTTCGACACCCAGGGTGTGTAATATCTTCAGCCTCCCCATTGTAACCAAAATATCAAATACTACTTCCAAGTTACACTGTGTCAATCCTATCAGAACTTCAAAGGGAAGTGATTCCTTGAGAGTAACACCTAAATGAATGTCTTATAAAGTCCTTGTGAAACTTAGCCTGTCAGCAGAAAGGCTTTCTTAAGGTTAAGGCCTTGCTCGTCATGACTTGCAAAATTTATTTCAGTATGCATGCAGTGAGGGGCTTATTTTCAAGCCATTGTATGATTCGTATAAAAGAGAAGCCAAAAATTTGATTCAAGTATTCACCTATGACTTGCAGACAGGCTAAGAAGGTGGGATATCAATGTCGACATGGCTACGACACGGATACCTTATCGAAACTGAATCTTTTCCAGACGCAATATGGGTGTGATACTCTCTCTCTCTCTGGTTTCACATTATTGTAGCTGCTAAGAAGGTGCTGCAGTCCTATTTTGGTTTTGCAAGGGTTCAAAAGCGGTCATAAAAAGATTATTTTCCTAGTTTAACAATGCCTTTTACTTACAACTTTCAGTTGTTCTTGTATGTAATTCAACCGTTCTATACCCTGAAACAGTTTTCTTGATTAGTTTATGTTCTAACCAAAAAAAGAAAGGGAAGAATCTTCACGCAGGAATGATTCAAAACCAGATGACTTCTTAGGAAAAGCCACCAAAACCAAGTTGGATCCAAACCCTATTTTAGGCAGATATTGGGCTTTTTCTCAACGTCAGGAGTTGGTAGATAGGTTATTCCCGATAGTCCTATACAAATAACTAGAAACGAACTATGGCTAGTAAATGAACCGTGTTGCTCATGGTTTGTTTTGGTTAAGCTCGTGATGAGCTTGTTCATTTTGGTTTGTGATGTAGACAGATCAAACATGAGCTCGTTCATTAAGCTTTATACCTACTGAACATGAACACTTGTGTTTGTGTATAGGGGTGAGCATAATTCAGTTATAACTGAATTATCAAACTGAATCAAAATTTCTATTTTGGTTTGGTTTTATTGGAAATCGGTTGGGTTTCCATCTACAATTTCATAAAAGTTTGGTTTATCGGTTCAGTTCCTAAGATTTAAAAACCAAATAAACCAAATAATGTTCAATCTTCATTTGTACATAATCCTCCTCAAACATCTCTACAGTTCGATCGTCGTGGCCAATGAGATTTGAATCTTAAAAATAGGGTGTATTGTACTTTCCGTATTCACATTTAATGTGCAACGGTGCACTCTACTTTTTCATTTCAAATCTTCATTGTTGATCGTCGTGATCAAACGGTGAAGATATCTATATCTGAAGAGGTTTAATCATCTATTGAATTGAGCATATATTACCACTAACACACATATATATACATACAAATATAACCCTTAGAAGCAAACCGAATAACCGAACCGAACTGACCTAAATAATTCAGTTTAGTTCAGTTTGGTTTGGTTTGGGTTTTCAAGTTTAAAGAAAGTTTGATTATCAATTAATTCGGTTTAATTATTGAACCGATCATACTCATGCGTACCACTATCTGTGTTGTGTACGCTCGGTCTGTGAACCATATGTAGCACATGTACATATATGCTGGAAAACAGTGTTATCCAAATTAATTGGGTGGGCATAGTGCAACCAAAAGATAAAATCCTACGAGATAATTATATAGATAAAGATTTTCTTAATTCCTGTCTACAAAACTAAGTTTTTTAAATGAAAATCACATATTAAGACTTGTTTTAGATTAACTTCAATATCAAGCTGAGCATCTAATGTCCTGCTTGTTTTACTCGGCGAGGTGGAGTGAGTTAACCGCATAAATAGGAAAAAGGAAAGAGGGAGAACAAAAAAAAAAGGAGGGTAGAAATACCTTGATTGCTGAAAAACAAGACCGACCATCGGAACCACTACACAGGTGACCGGAGTTTGTTGGGAAGAAAAAAGAGGGGAATTAAACGGACAGTCAGAAGCCACCGGCATAGGTGGCCTGATACCGATGAAAAAAACAGAGGAACCAGCAAGGGATCCGACAAACGAAACGGAAAGGCGGCCTAATCGCCCCTCTCCCTTTCCCTCCTTCCTCTCTCTTTCTAATCTCTCTCTCCCTTTCCCTGATCTCTCTCTCTCCGCCCACTGTTTTCATCAAAACCGCTCATGCCGCGATTTTGAAGAAATTGCCTCGTACAACACACTGAAAAGTTTGTTCTGTCATCAGCTATTCAAAATAATAACGAATTATCATAGGGCAAAATTATAAAAAAAGTCAAGATATTTTAAAGTTAAAAGACAATTTTACACTTAAACGGATAAAAGGAACATTATGTCCTCTTGCAATTTGTAAAAATTAACAAATACCAGCCTGTTTAATTATGCAGTTATCCTTTAACATGCGGATATTCACAGGTATGTCACTGAGAAAGCAAACTGTTGCAAATAAGTCTAGTTTGCACAAACACCTGTTGACCTTTCTTGTTGTCTCCACATTGATTATAGCAAACCGTTTTATAGCATCACTCGCAATTGAAACAAGAAAAAGAGAAGAAACAACGTGTTGTTTGCCCATGCTAGTTATTGAATCCTTAATTATTATTGTATTAATCAACACACATTTTTGCATGACATTGTAAAGGCCATGCCTCTTCTGTGTTGAGCAAAACCGTGCATGGGTTTGCAATTTTTCTTATTTATATATAATCAACCATGCTTGGGTTAACTGTTAGCATGCTACATGATTGGGTTTTATGGAATAAAGAATCCATATAACCAACCCATCTAGTATGAGAAAAAGGCTTAGTTATTGTTGTTTGTACGTAGCCAAACTAAGAGGTTAAGGTAGACCCAGTTATCATGTCCTCGTATAAAGAACGAATGACCTTCAACTATTACGTACTTTTAGTCAAGCGTAGATCTGAAATTTTTTGTGGGGTGAAGCAAACTGCCTATTCAACCATTTGAAGTGTATAAGAGTGATGGGTTCAATCATCTCCAGTAACTTTTTGAATGGTTTTCTGAATTTCAGGTGGGGCAGCCGCCTCACCTGGTCTCAATGCAAATCTGTCACTGGTCAAGCCTCCAACTGGGTTGAACCATTCGCTCTTGTACATCATCTCAGCCTCAATAAGTGGCAAACCAACTTTTCTTCATACACTGTTTTTGAAACTTCTGATATCAAACAAATTGATCCTCAAACAAGAAGGTTCTTTCAAGAGGCATGGGCTCTTTAATTCTTAAATATTCATCAGTTTGTAAAACATAAAAGAACTTTTCGTATTATTAGAAGATGCACAGAGCATGGTATCAAGAGGATTACATTGTAAGGCCGAAGAGACGAGTAGTTCCATCTCCAAATTCATTAGTATTTACCTTCAATTTGGAAAAAAAGGACCATTTAGTTAACATGAAGAAGTGAAAGCAAGTAATGGTCTCTCTCTCTTGGGTACAATGGGGAGGCTGAAGCCAGATGCACGCCCCATGAATCGAACTCATCACCTTCAACTTGTAAGTCGACCCCCTAGACGGGCACGCTATTGCTCGTTGTGCAACTAATGGTCTCTTTTATTGATGAACTAACGGAAACACTGTAAAGTAAAGAACAGGTTAAAGAATGATAGTATACGCACTCATGTCCTTAATGACACTCCTATATAATGTGGATCATATTCTTTCTAGCTAACCGATCTTTTCAGTACATTATATTTCTAAAATACTAGCACTAATTAATTTTCTTGGTTATTTTCTTCTTTGAAATAAGCAGTTCATGTTTTTTGCCATGTAAATTTAAAAGGGAATTACCTTTTCTTGGTACAATGGGGAGACTGATGACAGATGCACACCCCAAGTATTGAATTCATGACCTTCAACTTGTGAGTCGACACCCCCAGCCAGATGGGCTATTGCTCTTAATTTATGCTAAATCTAATTATCTTAGTGATGAGGAACCTAGTTAGTTTTCCTCCCAAAGGGCTCTGACTATCTCATAGCGAATTTGTACATAACAACTTATTCAGATCATATGTGTCTTTGATATAACTTTTAAAAGGCATACAGCTAAAATACCTAAATGATCTTCAAATGACAGATACACAGAATCAAAGAAACCATGAGGTAAATAATACAGGGAAGGGAACCTACCATCCATCCAGCTTGTATTTTTTTCTCTTCACCCGGCTTGCCACCGCTAAGTAGGATTCTCCCTGAAATCATCTCATGTTGGTCGCCAAGTAATGGACCCCATACTGTAAGTAATCCGCTAGCACCAACTAGTCCATTCGCTGCAAGGGTTGCTTGTGCAAACTGATCAATGTGAAGTTACAAAAGAAACCATTATTGATATTGCAAATTACTTGGTGGGAGAAAAGACCCTTTCGTTTAAACATACTATAGCTAATGTTAGAAAATGGAAGACGAACTAGCGGTATCAACTATGGTGAAGGACGAACTGTTCATCGACAACTAGCACACAATGCCTAGAAACTAGCTACTACCTTCTTTTTGCGGATTGGCAAGATGGAGTTCACCACACTGACCTCAGACTATCTCGGACAGCTATCGAACTGTTGACCTCTCATAAGAGCCCAACACATCCAATACTGCCACTACTAGTTGACTACTGCTTTTCAGGACACCATATTCCGACTGTTTGTGCTAGTGACAAGCTATTCAAATTGTTGGGACTATTATTCCGACTGTTGCAAACAGTCAGATTAACAGCCAACTTCCGACTGTTTCTACGGCTGAAATATGTTCCCTATTCCGACTGTTGGTGTATTCTGACTGTTGATTTGACCATCATATTTCCACTGTTTTTCTATTTCAACAGTTGGAATTTAGTGAATGACAGTCAGAATTATATATTCCAGCTTCTTTTAAGTCGAAATGAGTTGAGTGACAATAGTCAGTCAGAGGCTTCTTTTTAACAGTCGGAATGAGTTAAGCTGAATGACAATAGTCGGTCAGAATTGGGTCCAGAGGAGTGCTAGACCATGCTAACTGTTGAAAAAAGTTGCCACAGCTTTCGTTGTACAGCAATAAATTGGATAAAACCCAGACATGACTGAATACAATTGGAAATCTGAGTCTGGGTCAGGTTCTATGAGGTAGGTTGGGTGTGGGTCGTCTGGAAGCAACCCAACAAGACCTAAACCTATATCTGTGTGTCTGTGGTCGGGCATGTGTGTGTACTATGGGGCCGCATCCTGGTTGACAAAAACCAAATCAAGCTGCATCCGGGTTTTGAACTCAGACATTCATGGTTTTACCGATCTCAGTGCAAGATGATATTATAATAATGATTCCGGTTGGCCGGAAACTATTTCATACCTCATGTGTTTTGTGATCATCCTTGAATTTGAAGAGAGACTTGGTGGAGTTTTGGTTGAATCCTGCTTCAGCTGCGCTATTCTTGAGAGCAACCTGCTTTTTCGTCCTCAAGAAAGGAACAGTTCCTTGTGGGCAGCTTCCTCGTGCCAACCCAAATCCACGGGGTCGTTCACCGGCATCAAGTTTCCGTGCTCCTGACCTGGGAGATGTAGGCGCCGCCTGTGGCATCAAACAAGCGACTCTTACATTGCTCTATCTGATTTCTCAAAATATGCATCGAAGTGTATAATACAGATTTAAATACACATAGTTATCTTGTGTATATAAGTATATAAATACTTCCGAGTCTGAAAATTATTGTACGTGGGGTGATCTATGTATTATAGGCTGTGAACTCAATCAGGGGATATAGCTTTTTATTGATTTTTAAAATAATTTTTAGCTTTTTACTGTTTCTTGAAATTTCAGGTGAGGTGGACGCTGCAACTGCCGTTTATATTTATAGGGTGGGGGGGTGCTCACTCATCATTTACACTTAAATTTTCTCAACCATCTTTACTGTCCGATCATTACAAACAACAGTGAAGATTTAAAAAGACAATTTATACCGCTATACTTTTCTTACACTTATCTAATGCACAACGATACAAAATGTCAGTGAAATCCGTATGAAAAAGTAAACATCCCCCCACATGAACGTAAATGCTTATAGTTAGTGGCATCTTATACACAAGGATTTTCTCAAGAATATATGTAACTTTACTTTTTTTAAATACCAAATTAAACATCAAGTTTCACATTTATTTTCTAATTAAAACATTGACGAAAGAAATACTTAGAAATATTCAAAACATAAGATACCAAATATGAAATATAAAAATAATAAAAAAAGGTCTTATCTCTCAATAATATGGGAAGAAAACCCAGAAGACAGTTATTGAATTTATTTGGGGAGATCAATTTGATATTTTAGTTTTTCTCCAAATTAAAAAAAAAACGTGTGGGAGATTCAATTTCTGGCTGCAGGTGTGATTTCAAAAGTTCCAAAAAGACCGTTAATTTATCTGTCTTCCTTTGGCAGTATAGGGCGCACTAACGCTGTTAATGTTGGTGGGGAGTTCGACTTCTAGAGGGTGCAGTGTATGTTAGACTTCGGCCTCCTCTTGTAAAAAAAAAAATCATATAACCCCTCTCTCTTGGCGAAATTAAAGATACGGAGTTCCTCACGTATGGCGCATTGCAGGTTGTTTATGGAAGTCCACAGAGTCGATCGTGTCGCCATTCTTAATCTGCAAAAGGAAATGAAGGCGTTGAACTTCACATACTCAATTGAAAAAGATATCAGATCATCATATATGAAATGACAGCCACCATGTATCATATATGTATTTAGATTGTTCATCTCGATGACTAACTAGGATTAACTCTCTCTCTCTCTCTCTACATACACAAGCTGGGTTGGGCAAATCCCCACCAGTGAGCTATGAGCGCCCTTTCGTGCATTTGAATGGGTAAGATTAATACAACCTTGTGTAACGTAAAATGGTCCTTCTCTAGCTGTAAAACCCGTACACAAAAGAGAAATGATTAGGTTATACAAATTAAAACACAAAACAAATGGAAAGGTGAGACATGAAAACCATGAAGATGAAGTCATCTATAAATATTTTACTATGAATACAGAGTACTGTATTAAAAAATACAATGAAAGTTGAAAACCATCTTCCTTGTGTAAGCTATATGTGGGAAACTGTATATCTACTTTTTTTTCCTGGTCTCTCAAAAGGTATTCTCGAGCCAGATCCACGTTCTGTTACGACTCCAGTGATGAATCGGAACACAGCCGACTGTTGCCCATCATTGGTATCATGGCTAGGCTTGTCAAAAATCTGCACATATAGGTAAAATCGTTTAGATAAAAAAAAAAAAAGAAGTTGTCAAACATTCTTTTCGACAAAAAGGAAAGAAGCTTGTATAGGAACAAAGAAAAGAAACAAGAAAGCACAGAGGTAAAACTCAATCAGAAGGCTGAGCAAGAAAGCACAGTGGTAAGGCAAACCTAGAAGACGGAGTGACAAAATAGAGTGGCGAGGCTCAGCCATAGGGCAAGCGGCGAGGCGCAACGGCAAGGCAGAGTGGCATTTTAGTTTTTGCCTTGTTAGATCATTTACAAAAAAATTGAATGATCTAACAATTATACTTGAGGATGTCAATTATGTTCTAAAGAATACAGTTTCATCACTTACTCATCTACAACTGAAGAGGAAAAAGAAGCATACAAAACATTCTTTAGAGATGATACCATAGTTAGAATTATAATGTTAACCTATATGAAGGATGACCTAATTAAGGTATTTAAAGAATACGAGAATAAAAAAAATTGTTTGATTCAATAACAACTAAATATGATACTACAGTTAAACTACATGTTCAATTATTACTACAAAAGTACAACTCCTACAAAATGAAAGAAGGAGATAATGTAATAAAACATGTAAACCAAATGTTGGTAATAGCAAGAGACTTAGCTATAGCAAAGTCAGTCATCCTTTAGGCTATGCAAATATCAATTATTCGGAACAACATTCCTCCTTCATGAAATATGGTTGTCACAGCCTTAAGATTACGAGTTGAAATAAACATTTTTGAGTTATTCCTCAAACTAGCAATTAACACATGAATAAAAATAAGAAGGACAAGTTGCTAGTATCTCAAGAAGAGATTGGGACAATCTCTAGACTAAACCAGAAAAATAATAAATCAAACAAAAGGTTTGACAAAAAACAAGAAAGGCGGTCAAACGTTTAAGAAATTGTTTCTTGGGTCAAGTGTTTCAATTGTGGAAAGATGAGCAATACAAGAGAGATTGTCGCAACAAGAAGACTGGTAACGAAAACAGCCAACAACACGGTCAATCAAAGAAGTTGAACATAATCTACGTGGTTTCTAAATGTCTCTACATGGATCGCCCAATATCTAGTTGGTGGATTGAATATAAAGCAAAGAAGAGACTATGGACCTAAAGGAATATAAACCAAGGGAACATCAGGTATATATGGGAAACAATACATTTTTAGATGTTCTTAGAATGAGATCCTTTAAGATTCATTAATAAGGCACACTTATTATTCTAACTGATGTATTAATTGTGTCTACTATAAGGCACAATTTGGTTTCAATCTTTGCCTTGGTTGAGAAGGGTTTTGAATTTAGGTTTGTCCCTAACAAGGTAATGATAGGGAAGCATGCAAGGGTAGCCTTCTCTTCGATGATGAATAAGGATTGTTGAAGTTAAAAATAAATGAAAGAGAATGAACTTCTGCTTATATCGATTGTGCCTTTAATGTTAATGTGAATTGGTTCTCATCGTGGGAAGGTATATTTCACAACATTTATCGATGATTATTCGATATATATATATATATTAACACATAAATCTGAGGTACTTGAAGCATTTAAAGAATATAAGCATGAAGTTGAGAACCAATTCGAGCATACAATTAAGGTCTTGAGATCAGATAGAGGTGGTGAGTACACGTGAGCAAAATTTTTAGAATACTATAAAGACTTTTGTATTGCAAAGTAAAATACAATGCTCATAACACCTCAACAAAATAGTGTAACTGAAAGATATAATAGGTCTTTACTAAATATGACAAGGTCTATGTTAATAGACACATCTCTACTAAGGGTATTTTGAGGAGAAGCAGTAAGTACAACTTGTATATTGTAAATAAAGTACCATGTAAAGTTATATTCTCTATACTATATGAGATTGGTTTGGGGGAAAACTTAACCTACATCATCTCAATAGGTTGGAATCTATTCCTCATGTGAAGATCCTTGACCATTATAATGATAAGCTAGATAATAGGTCTTTAAGATATATATTTATTGAATATCCTAAAAAATCTATGGGATATCAGTTTTATCACAAGGACCATACACTGATAGAGAGCATGGATGTTTAATTCCTAGAAGATACTAAGAATGGCATCTTTGAAAATGATGATGAATATGTTGATGATCTAGTAGATCTATATCAATCATCATTTGAACTCATAAATGATATTCTTGATGAAACTGAAACTTTAAGTAGATACAAAAGACTTAGGGTCACATCATCTTACTTAAAGGATTATCATACTTATCTTGTATAAGAAGTATGCAATTCGATAGATTTAGATGAGTCGATTGATAACTTAACATATTGACAGGCTATTGACTCATATGAATCAGCAAACTGGGAAAAAGCTTTAGATGAGAAAATTAAATCAATTGAGAAAAACCAATTTTGAGAATTGGTTGATTTGCTTCAAAGAAGAAAAGTTATAGGTTGTAAATGGTCGATGAAACAATCGATATGTTTAAGGCAAGGTTGATTGCAAAAAAAAAAATCGCAAAATGAGTGGATAGATTATGTTGAGACATATTCCCCTCTTGCAAAATTTGCATCTATAAGAATAATTCTAACGATATCAACATATTATGATTTGATTTACATCAGTTAGATGTAAAAACTACTTTTATAAATAGAAATTTAGATGAAATCATATATGCAACAACCCGAAGGATACAGAGTTAAAAGGCAAGTAGATTTGATTTGATTTGATAAACTACTTTTATCATTCTTGAACTTGGGTTTATGGCTAAAAGCACCAAGTTCTTATGATCTTCAATCCATGTGATTCTCATCTTATTTACTAAGGCCTACTTGGCATTGTGCTGTCATTTAAGCATGACTTAAGAGACATGATCAGGTTCATTGATCTAAAACGCCTTCAATGCCGCCCACCTTGAGCATTTGAAATCTGAAAGAGTTACTGTCTTCTACAGGATGGACCTTCTCTTTGAAAGTAGCGAAACTGTGGATGATGTTCAATTTCTACTTTGATATCCATCAGTATTTTGAGAATCATAGCCGTCTCACGTAGTTATTTAGATTAGTTATACATTATTATGGTATGTATGGGAAAAGGCTTAGTTGTTGTTGTTGTATATATTATTATGGTATATTAATTGTAGATATCTTGAAAAGATTGAAGAAAAGTTTTTTTTAAAAGCTTTATCCCATGCTTATTTATATGGCTGTTTATAAAATGGTATATTAATTGGTTATGAATTGTTAAGACATTAACAATTTATATGGCTGTTTATTTATTGTTTCTGTAGATCTGATATTCATATTGTTTTATCTCAAGCTCCCTTGAAACAACAGGGAGTTCATGGAACTTGCTTTCCTTTTACTTACTGAATTCGATCTTCCCTGCATTAGCTTAGAGACTTTTTTGTCTGTCAAATTAATAGAATGCTCTTGCAGTGATTTAGCAAGTTCTTTCTCAGCCAAAGCCCCAAGAAGCTCTTTCAATGATCGATCAAGTTCCCTTTCACAGTACTGAGCTGCACGTTGATTGGCTTGGTTGGGCTCTTTTGAGTTGGGTTTATGACCTCAACCAATTGAACCTGAAGAGTGCATATCTGGTTCAGATCGACTTGGGATGTTCATGGGGCGGGCCGGGGATCAAATTCCCCACCTTCATTCTCGTTCCCATCCCCACAATGGGATAAAAAACAGTCTCATCCCCATCCTCGTGTCCCATGGGAATCCGTATGAGAAAAGAGAGGTGTTCAAACACGTCTGAAATAAAACCAAATTAAAATGATTACAACGAACGAACATAAACCTAGGCTCAATATACTTTTATTATGAGAAATGGAATGTTGAGATTAACGGTTGATATCTTTTCGATTCAGGACTCAACCGTTGAGATCTTTAAGGATGTTTGCGTACAAATTATATGTGCCTGTGTGGACGAGCAAATATGAATTGCTAGATATATGAACAATGAGTACTTGTATCTCTCTTGTGTGTGCATCTTTCATTGGGTCAGGTTAGATGCCTAGCCGGCTAGCCCTATACCGGAACACAGCTTTTCTTGGGTCGAATGGAAAATTGCCACCGCTAGTTTAGATCCCGTTCCGTAATTGTGATCCCGAATCGGTTCATTTTAGAACCCGGGTTCTAAACCTTGAAAAGGGGCGCAATATATGACGTCGTCGTGGGCGGGTGGCGGGAGAAAGCATACAGAATCGTTGGAGTTGGCGATGCAGAGATTAGGGCAACGAGGAAGAGGGCGACGAAGCGGTAGAAGGCATACAGAATCGTTGGAGTTGGTGATGAGAGATTAGGGTAACGAGGAACAGGGCAACGAAGCGGATGATAGAAGCGGTAACCACCTTTCTCTCTATCTCTGTATCTATCTATCTATCTATATATATATTCCTTTCTGTTGTCATTTTTGAGTCAAGATTCTTTGATCCGTTCCCATTGGGACGGAGGAGGCTGTTTTACGGCTACCAACTTTTTCTATTGAGCGAGAGTCGAAGGAGGGCTCGCTTTAAAGAGCTGGTTATGTAAGTTTATGTTTTTTCGTTGTTCTTTTTTGTGATACTTCTTTGAGTATTGGATTTGCGGTTATAGTAGAGTTTTTTTTTAGTATATGCGCTCTCTTTATTTGATCATGTGGCTTAATGAGAAAATGTTGAAGGAAATGCCGCCTTAAAGAGCTAACAGTATAAGTTTGTGTTGCTCCTTTTTTAAAAAATTTGTGCTACGTGCTTTAATCCCTCTTTTTAGGTCATAGTATAGGTTTGTTAGTGTAATGCACTTATATCATGTGCTTGTTTTGGCCTTGTGGAAAAGAACGACAAAAATTTGGAGGATGATTTCTTTGTATCTTGGTTTGTTTGCTCTTCATTGGTGTTTTTGCTATCTTTTGTTGTTGGTAGTGGTATTGGGGTATATTGAAAATGATAGCTGATCAGAGTCATGCTACAAGATGGGTTGGGAGTACAAAGTTACGAATTTCGAGAATAACTTATCATTTTTATTCAAGATGTCTCTTGAGTGACTTGAATATGAGGATATTTTTGGTTTTGGGTACGGGAGATAGGAAAGGTACAAACCATCAAGTTAAACGAGCAAAGCTCTAGAATCTTATAGTTCCAAGGGTAACGTCAAGTGATAACCTTAATATGAAGAAACTATAAACTTATGACAGTCTCTGAAGAAGCGCGGCAACTGCTAGTTATCTTCTTATGACCTACCCAAAATCAAAAGAGAAGCATTCTCCAACACTAGCTGACCCCGTCTAGTATGGGAAAAGGCTTAGTTGTTGTAAACATTCTCCAACACAAATGGGTTTGCTACATGGATCCTTTATTTCCTTTGAGATCAATCTTGTGCCATATCAACATTTAACTATGTGAAAGCAAGATCATGTTTATTGTTTCCTTATAATACTTTTGAAGCCTTTATCTCACACCTTTTTGTGTCTCATGATTGGTTGCCAACACTCAGCACCATACAATATTGTTAGTCTTAGTATTCTTTTATGATATTTACCTTTTAATTTCAATAATATCCTATTGCAAGGATGCACCCCCACCCCACCCCCATTTATTCAACGTGCATTTGTTCTACATGTGACACTCATTAAAGCACATAGTCATATGAAAGATGGTTGCTTGGTACTTCTTGTCATTATTTTGGGTTTTTCGAATTTGGTCTTAGTGGTGCCTGTGTCCGATTCATTTTTATAACTTGGCATTCTTTACTTACAACATAAGATATTTCTTGCCCGCCCTTATATATTGGAGCACTCCTTCCTTTTCTATGATATTGACAATGTTCACTGCTTCTAAGGCAGCCAACACCACAAGCGCTTAAGCATCACTCTTTCTATGGATCTGCTGACGAGTTTCTTTTTCTGTTGCTTGCTTTTGTCTCATTCAAACCTTTTCTTTACTTGTATGTTCTCTAGGATGCAAGAAGCTAGGTAGAAAAAGATTGGGCATGATATTTATTGTCACCAAATTAAGGTTGCTTTAAATTGGTATTTTGTTAGATACTAATGCATATATGGTACTTTATAATATATATCATGTAATGTAGCCCATTTTGCATTTCTTTAATGAAGTTGAGTAAGCCTAAGCTTAGTTATTACTTTACCCCCATAGACACATGTATAGTACATAGCAGTGCTAACAATCTGCTATTGTTGTCCCTGACCCCTGGGTGGATGTACTGGGGATAATAGCTGGATACCGTGCAAACGGTATTGCAGTTGCAAGTGCAACAAATTGGCAGCTAAGTGAACATCCCTTGAATTGTGCCTTCTTGTTGTAAAACCACGTTTCTTGTCAGCTAAACATTGAAGCATTACAAACTATTCAACTCTTAGTCAATCTAAAAATTTCATTATTCATTGCTTCTCAGTGACGAAGTTTTTTGTAGCAAATGATGATCTGTTATATTTCCTACATTATTTGATTATTTGTATGATATATTAATTTCTTATCACTTGTGGCCATTGTTTTGTGTTAAAAAAAATTATTTTACAGATAGGGATATGATTCATGTTTATGGCTGTGAAAACATTTTATTCACTTGTTGTGACTTGTAAATGCATTAAGTATGTTTTATTTAACATATTTTTTATAGTAAAAGGTGTTGGGGTACACACAATACACAAACACACACAGAGGGAGGGAGACATTATTACCTAGTGGTGACCCGTTGCAGCAGTTCAGTTTGGCCAATGATGATGATGTCTGAAATTGCCTACATTGTCTGATCATTTGTGTGATAAACAACTCCTTCTGATCTGAGGCCACTGTCTCTCATGGGTAAAGAATGCACACTATGGATTAACGCATCCTTTTGTTGTATGAAAGTAGTGAGAACTGAGAACCTTGTATCTTTTCTCTAAATTTCTCTCTTTTGTCACATTCAAACCTTTTCCTTTACTTCTATGTTCTCTAGGAGGCTATAAGCAAGGAAGTAATGGATTGAAGAGCCTGAAATTTAGTGCCACCACGTTAACATTGCTTTATTTCTTGTTCGGTCTTTCAGTGGATGCAAATTCTTAAATGGCACTTATGATGATTATTAATCATTGGAGGTAGCCAATTATGCATTTGTTTAATGAAGTTGAGCCAGCCTAATCTAAGTCATCAATTTGTTCTAATATATAGCATATACCAGTGGTAACATCCTGCTATTATAAATTCTGACGTTGACCTTATGGGTTGACAGAGACTTGACACCCTCATGACCCCTTGGGTGATATAGCAAGCTGATAGAATTGGATAGCATGCAATACTGCATTAGTCTTACAGTGAATTGATGACTCAGAGAGTGGTCCTCAAATCATTGTTTTCCTGTGTAAAACACACATCTTTTGTCAGATAAGTTGAGGAGTAAGCTGTTGAATTTTTAGTTAAACCTAAATTATTCATTATGCGCTGCTTCTCAATCACAAAGTTTGTTGTGGTGATTGATGACATGTCACATTCCCTACATTATTAGCTGAGGAGATGGTTTTGTTTTAAGAATTCAAACTTACACATAGGAATATGATTCATATTTATGGCTGTGAAATGATTTTTGTTCAGTTTCATGACAGCACTTTAATTTTTTGTGTTTTCACATCTTGTTATGATAGCAACAATGCTGTCACATGCACACGCCCTTATCTAGTGGTGTCAGCCCAGTGCTTTAGTTCGGCCAATGATGATGTCTTAAATTGCCTACATTGTCTGATCATTTGCATGAAAAGATAACTCGTTAAGATCTGAGGCCGTTGTTTCTCATAGATGACAATGCACAATGTATGTTACAACAAATCTAGTTAATGTCCTATCACTTAGGTGTTCTCGTAACTTTCAATTTTCATAAAAAGAAAATGTTTCCCATCTCTATCACCTAACCATGACCTTCTCATTCGTGGAGTTCATTGTGGCTGATGATGATATCCGATATTACCTGCACTTTGTATCATCTGCACATGTAAGGCCCTCTCTAATGCTCTCTAGTGCTGCAGCCGAGTCAGTGGTGCTAGTGTTTTGTGATGATAGTCTGAGGAGGCCAACGGTGTTTCAGGAGAATACCATCGTTTGTGTGCGTCAGTTATTCAAAGATGTTTATGAGTTCTGTGGTTTATTGAGCAAGTATGCCTTTGGTAAGCGCTTTGCTTACGAATTTGTGGAGAATGATGTTCATACAGCAAAGTGCAAAGACAGGGTTGCTAATGGCGAATATATGTAAGGGTTTGAAGGACAAAAAACTATAAGATGAAAACTATGCTAGCACACGTGAAGGTGACATGGGAAGTGAGAATTACCCACCTCCAACAAGGTACTTGGTTGCAAGTTTGATAAAGGAGAAGCTTCGCGGTAGACCAGATTATAAAAAAAAAAATTGTAAATGGCAGCTATCATGATTAATGAATTAAAATTAAATCATTTGCAAGTATTGCAAGGTAAGGAATTTGCGAAGGAGTAACTTCTTCCTAAAGATATAGATTCTTTTGAAGAGTTATCTCTCTTCTGTGAGAAAATTATGGACTCATCTAGGTAGTATTTCCATGCTAGCGACCATAGCTATCAATAGGGTGCATAAGCGGCTGCTTTTGCGCATTATGCACCCTTAGCACCCTATCTAAGCGGTAAACTTGCATTGTTTGAAAAAGGGAATTCTTGTTTCACTGTAATATTAAAAATAAATCTTATTTGTGCCTTTAATATTTTAGGTAAATGTTCTCATTTTCCTTTTATACATATATAAGGGGTATTTATTTACACTTTAATGACCTTAACTGAGTTTATCTACAAGTCAACTGTCGTGTCAAACATAAAAATGTATGAGTTGGAAGTGATTTGCATGTCTATTAATCTAATGCATTTATTTGACATGATATTGTTAAAAACTATATTAAAATAGGATACTACTTTATCTTCAAACTCTGGTAAAAATTATTCATAATTTTTAAATTAAATTTCTCTTTGACATGTTTTGGCGTTGTTTGACTACTATGCTCTTAGTGTTATTCAACGGAGAAGAGAGGTAAATTTACTGCTTTTCATTACATTTAATTTCTTTTGACATTTCAAATATTTTGTAATTGAATTCTAGAAAATTTTATAAAATTTTGTATACTTTTGCTATATTACTTTACTCTGAAATATAAATGTTAAATTGGTCTTAAACAATCATAATGTTATTTATGTTTATTGTTTCAATTTATTGATATTCAAGGAACGTGTTAAATTGGTACTCATTTAAGTTCTATATATTTTCTACTTTTACTTTTTAATGTACTTTTAAAGTCCATTTCTGCAACACTTATGTTGTGTGTAGCCGTAGAGGAGTCAGTTGCATACAGCGCTAAATGCTATTGATAACACTGTGGTCGAAGGGCGGTTTCATCAGCTTTTGTGTGCTTTGTCTCCATGGATTCAAGCAAAGATTAGGCCTTTGCCTTTCCTGTGTACAGCTTCTCTTGAAGTTGAAATACCAAGGATCATGATGGAGTTTTCCGATTGCATTTGCTACAGTGGAGCAAGAATCCTGTGATACCTGGTGGTGGTTCTTAATTCAATTGAAATCTGGATTATAGTCGTTTTTATCACTAACATTTGTCTAATGAGTTGGAGTGATTGAAGGAAGTTGTGCCCGAAATAGTTGTTAACAGTGAACCTCTGTTTTGCCTGAGCCCTTCAGTGGGGAAGCTGAAAAAAAGAAACAACAGGTTCATGGTCAGAATTCAATGGAGGATAATCTGGGGGATCTTCTATGTAATGGGCATTGAAAATAAAATAGCTGGTTCATGTTCAGAATTCATATGAAAATGATGAATCTCTCCCGCATCTAAACTACAGGATTGTATAGCTTGAGGTTGCAGTCTGGATCATTGGCATTGAACCTACAAATGGACAAATGTATTCCTCAAAAGATCATGGTATCGCGAGGTCATATCAGGTACTTTGGAATGCTTTGACAGCAATAGATAGACGTGCCCTGGTTGTAACCAGAATCAGCAAACTTAAATCTGAACTGGAACCAAACTCGGGCGTCTTCATTTCTGATATACCCAATAGGCAGCCAAGGCTCACACTAAAAGCAGAAAAACTTCACGGGGAGATGGACTGCATCTCTCTTTTCATTTCTGACGTGGCATTGGTAGAAATGGTTGTTATAACATTCAGAGTGCGTTGGCTCATCTGGCAGGGCTCACTCCCACGCCATCATCAGCCGTGAGTTCGATTCTTGGGTATGCATGTGTGTGTGCGTTGGGCTTCAGCCTCCCATGTCATAAGAAAAGATGGCCTGTCTTAAATTTTTTGCGAGTTCGATGTGGTAATATCAACCTGTACTGTGGTTGAACTGATTTTGTTTATATTTTCCTGCAATATATAACAAGAATTTTCATCTCTGGTCCTGGCAAGCAAGCAAATTGCTCGATCATACTCTCAAATTCTGTTTGTTTTTCAACTTTGAATATCATGTTGCTTCTGGGTTAAGAGCTTTTTCCACAGCATTTGGTTGATTGGATGGCGACTCATGCTCAAGGTTGAGAGTTAAGAGTACTTGCACCTGGCTTCGTCCTCCCTCATTGACTATACAACTGTACGCAGCTATACCTGGGTTCAGTATCCCAATCATATGAATTAATGTAATTGGTTAAACTGACGAGGGACATCAACTGTTTTCTGACAGATTCAACTAAATTTTAAAGTGGCATTGTAATTAATGTTTTGTCGAGTCCAAATGGTTAATTATCGCATAGGTTGTAGATCAAGGCAGAAATAAAGGTGGAATGAATAGTCAGATCAGAAAAACATCAGAACAGACCCACAATGAGGCTACTAGAGATGAAGTTACTAGTGGCTAACCTATTACGTGGGAGTTGAAGCGGTTGCGTCACTCGAATATGAGAAAAATCTAAGAATCTATATAAGCTTGCTGTTTCTCTCAAAATTGTATAGGTCGCCTCACCTGAATTCCACCCAATTAGGCAGATACACTTAGAAGGCCTCAAACGGACATGGCTGGTTTGGAACCAACCCAAAAGTTGCAACCAAGACTAACGATTCATTCCAGTTCCACCACCTTCCATGCAATCAAAAGCAGACTGGAATGGGCGGTGCCAAACCATAGATTTCATAATTTTCTAAAAGTTGTTTTTAAAATCCAAATTTTAATGTTTTTTCCTATAGGGTGTTTAGCACTTGCACCGAGACCAGAACCAAAACTAGAACCATCAGGTCTTGGTTCCTGGTTCCACGAAAACCAGAACAGGCCATCTTCTCAAAAAGTGACTACAAAAGGTAAGGAGCTAACCATAAAAAGGCAAAGTTGGAAGAAAATAAGATTTTACTCCTTAAAAGTAAACGTCAAAATGGCAGCAGAGAAAGCATAAAGGCTCGGTTTAAATGCATTAAGCTTAGTGAGATTATTTGGAGTCCCAGGTAGTCAAATGCATCCCCAAATGCTTTGACGCTTAGTTCTGACATGAAAATGGCTCATTCATGTGAACAATGTTTGTCATTGCAGTGCCTTTCGTCAAACTTGTTTGCTTGACGTACTCATGAACTTATCGGATATCCTGATACTTAAGGCAGAAGAGAAGAGCATGTTGAACGTTCCAAGCTGAATGTCAAGAGTTCAATACCAGGGCATGCATCTAGTACAGTTGTCTACAGCTTACCTATCAAAGAAAACTTCTAAAATGTGATCAAAATTGCCAGTATAATTTAGATTGACGAAATTCTACATATACAAGAATGTTTTACATTTCTCGATTGAGGAAAAAAATCCACTAGTCCAGGATATTCTTTCTCAAGAAAGGAAAAGGGAAAGATGGATGCTTAAGAATCATCCAACTGCATCAAATGAATTAGGAATAACATACCATCCTAGAAACTGCAAAGAATTGGTGTTGAGGTCAACTGTTCTCGTTGAGCACTTCAATTTCGGCTGATTCACAAGAAACTCTGCACAAAGAATGAGGAAATTTAGTGGGGAGGATCATGACAGGTTGGTTGTTAGACATCCCTTGATGAGCCAATCCCAATGCATATCCTAATGCCCTAGCGACTGGAACTGCAACAGCATTTCCAACTTGGATGTATCTGAAAAAACGAGAAAATGAATAGATGAGAATCATATGAATTATAAGGACAAAAACTTACAATTGCCAAGACAACAACACATTCTTGTGGTTACACAAAAGTTGCAGTATTTGGGCAACAGAACTGTGTGTGCGGGGGTGCTCACGTGTTTGTACACACTGCTGTACTTTGTGTGAGTTTTCATAATGCTCTATCGGCGTCCCTATCATATAAGCTGATCGAAACGCAAAGAACAATATAGCAATTACAACTTCATTGTCAATAGTACTCTCCCGTCCTGTTTGTTTGCATAGAAGGCTCTCGGCTTTAAAGTGTTACCTTCTCACACAACATTTATGAACTCCAAAAATCTAGTTTTCGAGTATTATAATCTTCTCAAAATCTATGATCTTTTATTCCATCATTTCTGGTTAGGTGATTTATCTTTCATTGACAATTATTTCAATGTAAGCAAAATGCCAATCAATTCAATAGATTTTATTGTTGAATCCAATAAAAAGAAGAAAAGACTTCCAACTTAGTAGAATGTAAGCTTGATCATTTCGTTACTTCAGAGGACATAGAAATTAAGATTGATACACATTACATCCCTCACAAGAAAAGTTTTAAATAGCTAAGATCAATTTTTCAAAATCATGAAAAAATTGATAGAGATGTTAAGCATAGAATTAATGTTTAAAATGGAGAGGGGCATTGAGTAGTCTGTGTGAAAAGAAGATACCATTAAAGTTGAAGGTAAATATTATAGAGCAACAATTAGACCAGCTATGTTTTATGGTTATGAGTGTTGGGCAGTTAATCATCAACATGTGTAAAAGATGTATGTTGAGATAGATGAGTGGTCACACAAGAAAAGACTGTATACATAATGAGATTATTAGAAACCAATTAGAAGTAGCACCAATAGAGGTTAAAATGAGAAGAAATTGTTTAAGATGGGTTGACGACTAAAGGACACTACTGTAAGAAGATATGAAAAACTAGATTATGAAAATCTTAAAAGAAGAAAAAGGCGACCACAAAAGTGTTGAAAAGAAACTATAGTTTATATTGAGTTAACTGCTAGCATGGCACATAATAGGACTCTATGGAAACAAAGAATTATGTAGTCGAAGGCTTAGTTGTTGTTGAATCAATTTAAAGAAAATCTATAATGACCATATGGAACTCCCAAACAACAGTAACTTAACTGATCACTAATTTTAAAATACTCTATAAAACTTAAAATCCCATGAACTGAGATACCCCAATTAACAATGTTGTGCACATCTATGTCCCTAATGAACATCATAAAATAAAGATGGAGCTCAAGGATACAAGATGAAGGCCCATAACCGTAAGTAAAAGAACAAGGAAGAAAAGAGGAGAAAGAGGACAACGAAGAAAAAGGAAGTGGAAGTAAAGGTAAAACTAGACGGAAAGCACAATACAGAGAGAGAGAGAGAGAGAGAGAGAGAGAGAGAGAGAGAGAGAGAGAGAGAGAGAGATCCTTTCTATAGCCAAGACAGCTTAAGTGGTCCCTCGGAGCCAGTTTAGGAAATTTTGTGCGCACTTAAGCAGGCTTATTGTATTTTCACTAAAATAGGGCACCTAAGGAGGAAGGAGAGCACCAACCCTACAAAAGCACGGTAGTAGCAGCTAGTCACATAGCGTTTCTTTAGCAAATGATAAATACAAAATAAATGTGCTGGATAATTTAAACTTTGAGTTAGAAATTGGTATTCCAGCGAACAATAAGAACATGAACTCCATTATTTACTTGATCTCCTTTTTCTGTTACAACCAGAAGCCAAAGCCTAACATACACACAAGCAAGCATGCCCTGGTAATCGAACTCACCACCAGTGACGTGGGAGTGAGCGGTAAACTCTTAGATCATCATGAAAACCAGTTAAAAGTACGAGGCGATTTAGTTCTTTATAAAACAATAAGGCATGTAAGTCCACATATTCCAAGATTGTAGAATCGGCCGAAAAGTTTACCTCTCTTTGATTGGCCCACAAAGTTTGTAATAATCTGGAAATCCTTGCAGCCTAGCGTTCTCCCTTATCGACAATACCCTATCTTGCACGGGGTGTATAATGACCTATAAAACCCAGGAAAAAAGCGCTGATGAATGCCATGTTATACAACTCAAATGTCGTTTATAATGGAAGTTCATATCATTACGAAAACCTGGTTATGTGGTTCTGCTCTTGTCACCACTGTTGGAACAGTTTCATCCCACCACAGCCGACCAAACGGTCTGCACCAGAAGTCGATAAGAATATTATGGTGTGTATGGTGTTCAGCTCCACATATGCAGCGAAACGCTGCCTATGAGTAACCAGTGGACCAAAAATTAAATGTGGAAAACATTTAGTCATTGACAATGGACTCTTAAACAGTAAAAGAAATGCATATGCAACACATTTCAAGAAAACGAATCAATTTAATCAATCTCTCAAACATCACGCTAAGACCTAAATTTGTCACTAGTTTAGTAACACTAAACAATTAAAGAAATTGAAATGGATGAATTTCTTCAATATGCCTCAGTTGTCACTCACATTAGACATGGCATAATCCAAGTAAATCAAGACCAGGGGTTCCGGGTTTGACTCAGAACCATGAACACTAGCCAAAACGACTCATGTTTGCACCGAAAAACAGACACACGCATTACCAAAAGCAGCAGTGCCCGGTTAGGTAACAGTTCCAAGCCCGATTGGCTGGTTTGCAGGTTCCAACTAAAATTGTTGGGCCGGTTTTGAACCGACCATGCCTAACTTATATAATAAGTATGACTGCTGAAAGGTCACCATTTAGCGAAAATAAGTTGATCGTTTTAGCAAAATCGATTGAGATCTTAAGATTTTTTTCATAATTAAAGAAAAGAAATAGCAAAAAACACAGAAATAGATGAAAAACAAGCATAAGGAAAGAGGGGAGTAAGTCTTCCGATTGCTAAATGATCAAGACAAAGGTGTAAATACAATTGAATTAAAAATGGGCAGGTACCAGAAAACTCCAAACCAAAATTACATCTAAATTCTAGAAATCAAAACATCAACTTGACATTCAATATCAGATTCCACCATCACATAGACAACCATAAGCAAGATAAGATCCACGACTAAGTCGACATAAATTCCACCATAAAGCATCATACGCAGTTGGCAGACACTTAGGTACCTGAGCACCTGTGAATGCCGAAGGCGCATATGCGGGCACATATGTGTGCATTTGACAACACTAAAATAGTCCTTCCCAAAAAAATTTACAATAGAGAAACCAAACTTACTTTGTAGATCTTCCTTTCACAAATGACATGGCATAATCTGGTACCTGTTTTAGTAAGCAATCATCTCAGCGAGATATTCATTGGAATCATGTAAAACTTCACAACCACATAAAAGGTCATACCAATGGTTTCCCCGAAGGTAATAGAACCCTCTGTAGATTAGGATCCCATTGAACAACATTATCAGGACCAACTAATACACCAGGTAGATCTCTAAAATTTGCACCCTGTAAAGGAGATAAACAAATACTATTACATTTCCAACAAACATCATAACAGAAGCAGTGATAATTAGAAAACTACCAAGCATAGCATGATAAGAGCAAGAGTAGCAAGAGTATATGCACCTTTCTCTTCGGAATCTCTTTAACTCTAAGATAATCATCCATGTTAAGTTGAAGTGGTTGGTGATCAAGGAGCATTCCCTTTGTAGGCATTTTTTTCACAATTGATGTGCAGCTTGGCAGATCTGTATGGAAGAAAGAAATAAAACAGATTTTGCCATTGACATTAACAGTTGATGATATACTTAAAGCAAAAAAAAAAACTTCTCAAGTTACAAACGATGACCAAAAAGTTCACAATAATTGTGAATAAGCAATGTAGTGCACCTTCGGAACATAAAACATACTTATAAAATGAGAGAGTAAACACAGTGACGAATAATGATATTAAACAATTTCGTCATTTTTGAAAGCAAAAGAAAAAAATCATCTTCTTTGAAATCACTGCACTGGAAACTGTTATGGCAAACATGAGCTCACCAGGTCGGCTAGCTCTAATGTATCTCTGGAACTCTGTCTGTGGTGGCTTCCCATATGGCATTTCATCGTGTTCTTCATCGTTTGAAATCTGAATGCAATATACACAAGATTAGAAGATTGTGGTGACCAAATATCTTTCCTATGGAAGCAGGATCTCACCGCAGGCAAGTCAGAAATGGCATCTCCAAGAAGAAGTGCGTCCTTCAATTTGTGAGGTTGACTTTCATCATATCCAACAACATTTTGCTAGATAATTTTCAATGTCACAAAACATTAGTTGCTGCAAGAATTTGTAAATGAACTCCCAAATCTCAAGAGAAGTCAGCATTATGATTTCAATAACATGTTGCAGTGTAATATTCATAATATAACAAATGTGCAAGTCTTTTTGCAAAAGACTCATGGAATGTTGCATTTTACTGGCACAAAAAATGTAATTAACAAATGATATGGTTGAAAACACCCAACAACAAAGAGTCTTTCGAATAATACATGTTCCTAAGAGATATTTATGCTATTGGACAACAAAGATTTTCACTGAAGGACAGGCTGTTGGTAGTTGATGGGAATGGTTTTGGCACTACAAAATGATCCAAAGATCATACGGTGTGCCAACATTACCATCAAAAAGTTGCTTTCGCCAAAACCAAGAATTAGGGGCAAGACTAACGCACTTGGAAACAAATCAACAGAGATGGTAGTGTTCCAAAGATCCGAAGCAGGTGATATTTTGGAAGCTTGCATCTCAAGCAATCAAACATAATTCCAAAGATAGGATTAATGTCAACATATCAAAGACCAAGTGTGAGCAATTTAACTAGTAAATGCTTATATATCACATGGTTACCACCAAACCAGATAATATTGAAACACAAGTTCAATATGGGAATGATATGAGAGTGGGGACCTTTACAGAGGAAAACAGGAAGGCCAGACCTATATCAAGAAACAATAGCAATGAATACGAGAATTCTATCACTGCACTATTGGTATTTCTTCACGATTTTGAACTCAATACTTGATGCATCAACTCTTAAGCATCTCTATTTCAAACCTTTTCCAAGGTCCTATGATTATATAGACACATGAAAGGAGGATGTCCAAATATGTATACCCCCATATATGGAAGGTTACAATAGCCCCATGACTTCGGGAGAAGGGATACTCATCAAAAGGTTACAAGAAAAAATTAGTTTGGTACATGCAAAATTGAACATAACATTTGTTAATATATGCCATTCCAACCTATTCAAAAGAGTCAGTGTAAACTTATCAAGGTTGCTAAATCTATATGACCAAATAATATTCTTTTGGAAAATCGTGGGAGAGGTTTGTATCACTTACCTAAAAAGATTAATTAATAAAGTATAGGAAAACCAAAACATGCATGAGAAATACAAGAAGAGTACAATTATACCAACATAAAAAATATATATTCAAGATTGTACAAATTATCAAGGTATAAAGTTGATAAGTCATACAATGAAATTATGGGGGGGAATTTATAAACAAAGGTTACATATATCAATACAACTAAACCAATTTGGATTCATAGCAGAGACATCTATTATTAAGGCTATTCATCTATTGAAACATCTTATTGAATATTTTAGAACAAAAACAAGAACTTTCATATGATATTTGTTGATTTAGAAAAGGCTGAAAAAAGGGCACCAAGAGATATTTGTTGGACAACCTTGGAAAAGAGTGGCATCCCATTGAAGTACATCAATCTCATTATGTATGGTGGTGCACAAATATGTAGTGAAAGAATGATGGATTTCTTTCAAGTTAAAACTAGATTACATCAAGGATCAACTTCAACCCGTATTTACCATATTCAAGATAAAGTGTCTTGGTATTTGTCATTTGTGGATGACATTGTGTTAGTAGACAATCTATAGCAAAACTTAATGAGAAATTAGAATTATGGAGAGCAATGTCATAAAAAGCATATCAATGCTCGTATAGCAATGGGCATTGATACGCCTGGATCGTACCATATCATACGATATGGTACGATACGTACACTTTTTAATTTTTTCATAAAAAATCAAAAAATATTAATAAAATTCAAAAAAATACATGAATTTAAATTAATGAATAAAACATATATAACAAAATCAATATTAAACAAAATAAAATCCAAAAACTTGATTTGAAACAAATAATTCTTAATAAATGACTATCACTCTATAACAATATTTAGAGAGATTGTGAGAAGAGAATAACAAAGTTAAATAACATCCCATAATGAACACCCGTCCATACCATAACGTAAATATTGAATACCTTTAATTAATAAACATCAAAGTTATAAAGTTATAACTTACAATCATCCATAACAGAACGTTACAAAGTTATAATTACATTTAAAAGTTAAAACAATCATCCACAATGTGGATCATAATCAACAAAAACATTATAATCGATATAATCAGGATAACCATCATCGTCTCCCCCCTCCTCCTCTTCCACAATTGAATTCGCCCATCTGACAACTTCATCTTCATCATCTCCAACTCCAAGTTTTGCTTCAACTTAGAATGTCTCCAATTTTAATCCTCTAAATTGATGGGGGTTCCTCCTCTTAAACCCATTAATCAAGAATATCAATATTTTTGTAGCTCACGGGTCATATGGTACCCAGTGTTGTCTGACGCGTATCGTATCATGTATCGCTGGGCTCCACGATACGGGCGTATCGTATCGTATCGTATCGTATCGTATTTTAATATTAAAATAATGTAAAAATAATTAAAAATTAATAAAAATAGTAAAAAATCGAAAAAAATCAAGAAAAAATCAGGAAAAATCTGATAATTGCTTTAAATTCATATAATGTAAGTTTAGTACAGATTGAGCATTCAACATTGAACAATTGCATCCAAATTTATATATTTTGAATCCAAAAAATAAAATACAGACATAGTTTACACTTTACAGTACACTACAGTTACATATAATGTTACATTTTACAAATTGTAATCAAGATCATCAACTAAATAATCTTCATCTTCTCCTTGTTGCAGATCCTCATCATCATCAGCCACGCCCACACCTTCTTCTTCAAAATCAAATTCTTCATCTCCATAATGTTGTTGCGCTCCTTCCAAATTAATCCAGGCAACGTCTTCTCCATAACGAAAAATCGCGGGTTTTCCTCGGACCGGGACCCTTTATAAGGGTCCCAGGGCGTATCGTGCGATACGGTGCGATACGCCTGCACCTGCGATACGGGGGCCCGTATCGTACGTATCGCACCGTATCGTACGATACGGTGCGATACAGACAACACTGATGGTACCTTTCTTGTCCTTGCATTCTTTTGCGTTTGTTTATAAAGAAAGAATATCTAAATTATAAAGACTATCAAATGCAATATAGTCATATCAATCATTCATTATTAATACGAAAGAAGCAACCAACAACAATACATATTTTAAAATCATTACCTTTGCCTTAATTTCATATTATATAGAATGTATACCAAATCATGCAGTCGAGCATGCTCCAGTATCTTACTATTTTTCGTGTGAATGCATTCGAAAAAGCTCAAATTTCTCTCGCACCTACTCGAACTACATGTTTGGCTCAATATACGTTGAGTAAACCTTGCAAAGTTCGGTACGTCTACACCAAAGTGAGCACACCATTCATCTGAAATAAAACAGGATAATGATTAATAAGAAACACATCATGGATGATGATGATGGTGATGGTGATGATGGTGATAATCCCGACTACGTTGATTATAATCTTTTATTGATTATGATACACATCATGGATGATTATAATTTGTTTTAACATTTATTTGTAACTTTGTAACGTTCTTATCTTTGATGAGTGTATGTTATACTTATAACTTTGTTGTTTATTAAGTTAAACCCCAAATGTATTCAGTATTTAATTCACATTAATGATATGTTATATATAGTATGGATGTTTTTAACTTCTTGTGGCCTTGTTTATAACTTCACTAGGAGATGTTTTTGTTATAGTATGGATGTTTCTTAATGTTATATATGTTTGGCTCATTAATTTTAATTTTTATATTTTTAAAAATCTTTTTATTTTTTAATACCAATTTTTCTTAAATCGTATTGTATAATAAAGTACGATATGAAACGATACAGGCATATCAGTGTCCAATGTAGTATGGTACCGATACAATTTTTACAACATTAATAGTTTCTCTTATTCAATCTATTGCACTCAAATCTTAAAGCATTAACTCTATGCAAGATGCAACATATGGTTCGTCTAATACATCTTACCAAAGACCTATGTTGATCATTTCTCCAATCATCAGCCATAATAGATCACATGTACTTTCATAACTCCCTAAATTAAGAACTCCATGCATTAACAATATAAACTCATTTTTGCAATAATATACTCCTTAAAGCATGATAAGTAGGGACTTTATAACATGATCCCACGGTGGCAATAGCATCCACCACATTTTGAAATGAAAATGAGATTATAAAATTTAAAGGGAGACAATTTTCATAAAAAAAATTGGCACACTTAATCTAGTTTCTAAATTACCTCCTTTAAAGTCATAGTTGATCTAATGTCTAATTGAAATCTAAGAGTCATACATTGGAGAAAAAATGAAGGCATCCCAATACCTCTGGCTCCTCCTCTAGTACCCCTTGTAGGCATCGAAAAGTAGCACTTAGAGTGGAACAAGAGTAAATTCCACTAAAACAACAACAACAACTAAGCCTTTTCTCATACTAGACGGGGTCAACTACATGAATTCTTTGTTTCCATAGGGCCCTAGAATGTGCCATGTTAGTCGTTAACTCACAATAAACTAGATCATTCTTTATTGTTTCTTTCCAACACTTTTGTAGTCGTCCTCTACCTCTTTTAATACATTCCAAATTTAGTTTTTCATACCTTCTTACTGGTTCTCCTTTTGATCTTCTTTATATATGTCCAAGCCATCTTAAACGATATTCTCTCATTTTATCCTCTATTGGTGTCACTCCTAATTTGTTTCTAATAACATCATTATGTATACGGTCTTTTCTTATATGACCACTCATCCATCTCAAAATCTTCATTTCTGTCACAGACATCCTTGGTAAAGTAGATGATTAACTGTCAATACTCAAAACCATAAAATATGTCAGGTCTAATTGCTCCTCTATAATATTTACCTTTTAACTTTAATGGTATCATCTTATCACAAAGAATACCTTATGCTTCTCTCTCTTTTAACTAATGAGCATTAATTCTATGCATAACATCTTCATCAATTCTTCGATCACTCTGAAAAATTGACCATAGTTATTTAAAATTTTCCTTTTGAGGGAAGAAATGTGTGTCAATTTTAATTTTTATGACCTTTGAGGTAACCAAATGATCAAACATACATTCCATATATTCTGTCTTTGTTCTCTACTAAGTCGGAGGCCTTTGCTTTCTAATGTTTCTCTCCATAGTTCCAATTTTCTATTAACTTTTTCCTTAGACTCCTCCACTCACACAATGTTATCTACAAATAACATACACCAAGGTACTTCATCTTGAATATATTTTCTTAACTCATTAATCACCATTATAAATAAGTATGGAATTAAAGTTGATCCTTGATGTAACCCAATATTAACTTCAAAGAAGTCTATCATTCTTTTATGAGTCCTCACACATTTTTTGCACCATCGTACATGTCTCTTATAAGGTTAATGTATGTTAATGGGATACCTCTTCTTTCCAAGATTCTCGAAAGAACCTTTATCGAAACCCTATCGTAAGCTTTTTCTAGATAATTAATATCATGCAAAGGTGTTTCTTTTTTGCTCTAAAATGTTTTATAAGACATCTCAAAAGGTTCATCGCTTCACAAGTAGATCTGCCTTACATGAATTCAAATTGATTCTATGTTGTAATTGATACTTGTCTTAACCTACGTTCAATAATTCTTTCCCACAATTTAATAGTATGGCTCATTAACTTGATACATCGATAATTCACATAATTTTGAATGTCTCCATTTACTTATATATGAGTATAAGTGTACTCGCTCTTAATTCCTTCGGTATCTTTTGGTTTCTCTATATTTCATTAAATAGTCTTGTGAGCCAAGTGATTCCTATTTTATCCTAGTATTTTCCAAACTTCTATAGGAATATTGTTTCATCCAAACGATTTACCACCCTTCATATGTTTAAGAGTCTCTTTGACTTCATTTTTTTAATATGTCGATAGAAATTGTGGTTTATATACTTTTTTGATTTGGCTAACTCTCCAAAGCTAATACTAACATCTTTATTTTCAATAAAAAAAAACTTATAAAAATAGTTTTTCCACCTATTACTTATATCATCCTTTGCCACTAGAATTTTTTCATCCTCGTCTTTGATGCATCTAACATAATTAAGATCTTTAGTTTTCTTATCTCTAGCCCTAGCTATCCTAAAAATATCTCTTTCACCCTCTTTTGAGTTGAGTTTTTTATATAAATCCTCTCAAATTTTAGCTTTTGTTTCACTCACGGCTTTTTTCACTTTCTTCTTTGTTTTCTTATAAGCCTCTAAAGTTTCACTAGTTTTCTTAGCATAATGTAATTTGTAACATGCCCTCTTTGCCTTGATTTTATTTTGTACTACTTCACTCCACCACCAAGCTTCTTTTTGTGCCGGTACACCTCCTTAGATACACCTAACATATCTTTCGCCACTTTCCTAATATGTATAGCCATGTTGTTCCACATATCACAAGATGTACCAACATAATTCCAAACATCTCCTTGAAGGACTTTCTGTTTAAATATATCTTATTTCTCGCTTTTGAAGTTCGACCATTTAGTCTGAATAGCTTGATGCACTAGTTTCTTCTTTGTCTATTTTTTTACTTATAAATCCATAACTAGAAGTCGATGTTGGGTGGTTAATCTTTCTCCTAGAATTACCTTGCAATCTTTACAACATGCTCTATCATTTTTTCTACAAATAAAGTAATTAATTTGTGTTTATGATAAGCCACTCTTATAAGTAATTAAATGTTCATCTCATTTTTTTGAAGATTGTATTGACTATAAAGAGATCAAATGCCATGGCAAAATTTAAAATTTTCCTACCTTCCTCATTTATATCCCCAAAACCAAAGTTTTCATGAATACCTTGATATCCTAATGCCTCTTTACCGACATATCCATTTAAGTCTCCTACTAAACAAATCATCTCGCTTTGTGGAATTCTATCTTCTAGTTCTACTTGGGGTGCGTAAGCACAAACTATATTCAAAACCTCTGCTCCTAACACTAATTTCAACATCATGATTCGGTCACCATATTGTTGTATGTCTACTACACTATCCTTTAAATCTTTATTTATCATAATAGCAACTCCGTTTCGAGCCATTTCCTTACCTGAGTACCATAATTTAAAACTTGTATCATCTATCTCTTTTGCTTTATCTCTAACCCACTTTGTCTCTTGTAAACATTGAATATGAATCTTTCTCCAAATCATAATATCTACCACCTCTATTAGCTTACGAATAATGTTTCGATATTCTAAGAACCAATACGAATCTTATTATCTAGGGCTAGCTTTCTTACCCCCCGCATCTGTCGATATTGAAAATGTGGAGACCCTCTCTGTAAATTATTCACTACATTTGAGCAGCAATGTCGCGGGACTAACTTCTTTACCCACACTGGTCCATGATGTGGGAACCCTATTTGTAATTGATTCACTACATCCAGGCGAAATTATAGTGATCTTTGCTTAATTATCACTGCATTTGGGCTCAGCAGCACGTCATTAGGCGAGAACACCCCAAAGCAATGCTTATAATTTATGTAATTAATGGTATAAAATCCCGCAAAGTTTTATGTTGATTGTCCGAAGCCTAACACAACCCTTATCCTTTATTCAAGCTTGGGACCGACAAAGTAAGGGTGATCCCTTATATGAGAGGAGTTGAGAGTCAACTCAACTGCTACTACAAATTAATAGTGGAACAAATAGAATCAACCAAGGAAAATTTGTTCAAGTTGGTACGGACATAATAAAAAGGCACCCAAAGAGAACTCCAATAAGAAGATATGAGTTGGATGGTGAAAATGTTAAAAGTGGAAGAGGAGGATCACATAATATCGAAGGAAAATAATAAAGAATTATCTAACTTTTGAGTTAACTAATATGACACATGATCAAGCTCTATAAAAACAAAGAATCTATGTAGTCGTCCCCATCTAGTATCAAAAAAGGTTTGGTTGTTGTAGTTTTTAAAATGTATCATTATTGATTCCCATCACCTCCATGAGTACTCATCTTTTTAAGGTTATTTAAGAGTGTGTAAACCCAATCTAGTATGGAAAAAGGTTTAGTTGTTGTTGTGTATAATACAACATGTTTTAAGGACTATAAAAGAGAGAGAAATATTAAAAGGGAGAAAGAGAAGAAATAGGTAGTCAAAATATGTATCAACAATTTGAAGATGCTTCTTGAAAGATATACAAGAAACAAGCACATGATATGGTTAAGGAGGAGCAAGAGGAGACCATTGGGCAAACAAGAAGCCAATGAGAAAAGGAAAAGAGTGTACATTATGGTGGCAGTACAAGAGGAGTTAGTTCTTGTTCCTATAAGAACTCATGCTTGCTTAATGACTATGGGGGATGGTAGAGAAGTAGAGGCAATGTGTAGCAAACACATTCTTTTTTCCCCATGTATGACCCATGGATCTCAATAAGACATTAAAGAGAGTATGGCTTTAGAGGAGGTAATTGAGAAAGCTCATCTAAAGTATTACCTACCTTTTAATGTTGCAAATTCATTTTTCTTTAAGGCATGTTGGATGGTATAAGCCTTTAAGGTATCTACTTATTATGCTTTAAGGAGTAAGATTCTTACAAAAATAGGTTAACATCATCCATGAATGGATATGAATTTAGGGAGTAATTGAAGATTAAAGGTTGTTCTAATATTTGGGATGGGTAAAAAGATAGAAAACCTTGTCTTTAATAAACTTCTTGCTTTATTATCAAAAAGAAACATTATTTTTTAAATCATATCACTTGTCCTACACCAATAAGAATGCAAAAATGTAGTCCCTATGTTAGAGGATATTGAAGAAGTGAGCGTTAAAAATGTTGTTCAATTTATTACTTAAATGTTATAAATTTTAGAGCAGTTGATAAAATGATTAAGTCAAATCATCTTTCCTTTGTGTGGATCCATGTGTTTACGTGGCATAGACTTAATGCTTTAGTATTTTAGTGGAACGAATGAAATCAAAATAAGTATTTATATATATATATATATATAAGTAATGGATTTGCATGTAAAAAAGTGGATAAAAAAGAATATAGTGCATAGTTCGAACTAAATGGTGGAACCTCAAATGTGAGAAAGAAGATATATTTAAACAAAATGTTTCTCAAGGAGATGCTTGGAATTATGGCTATATAATATGATTGTACATATTAGAAAAATAGCAAGAGATGTGTTAGGCAAATCTAAGGGGGGCATACCGGCACAAAAAGAAGCTCCAGTGAAGTTGCGCACGATAAAATCAAAGCAAAGAAAGCATGTTACATATTGTATTATGCTAAGAAGATTAGTGAAACTTAGAGGCTTATAAGAAAGCAAAAGTCAAAATTTGAGAGTATTGATATAAAAAGCTTAACTAAAAAGAAGGTGAAAGAGACATTTTCAGGATAGATAAGGCTAGAGATAAGAAAACTAAGAATCTTATTTTTGTTATGAGTATCAAAGATAAGGATAAAAAATAAAGAATGATCTACGTTATTGTGAGTTAACTACTAACATGGCACATGATATGACTATGTGAAAACAAAGAATCCATGTAGTGGACCCCGTCTAGTATGAGAAAAGGCTTTGTTGTTGTTGTATCAAGGATAAGGATAAGAAGATTTTAGTAGTGAATAATAATATAAAAAATAAATAGAAATTTATTTCTTTAGGCTTTTGAATGAAAATACAAATGGTAGTATTAGCTTAGAAAAGTTAGTGAAATCAAAAAGTATATAAAACACAATTTATATCGAAGTATTCAAAAGAATCAAGTCAAATAGGCTCTTAAATATATGAAGTCAGGAAAATCTATAGGGTTAGACAATATTCCTATACAAGTATGGAAAATCATAGGAGAGATTAGGCTCACTTGGCTCACAAGACTATTTAATGAAATATGGACAACCGAAAAAAATGCTCGAAGAATGGAGAGTGAGTACACTTATACCCATACATCAAAACAAGAGAGACATTTACAATTGTGTGAATTATTGAGATATCAAGTCAATGAGCCATAGTATAAAATTATGAGAAAGAATTATCGAACAAAGGTTAAGACAAGTATTGAGTATAATATAAAACAAATTGAGATTCATGTTTGATATATCTACTATTGAAGTTATTCACTTTTGAGATATCTTATAGAACATTTTAAAGTAAAAAAGAAATAGTATGAAATTATGAGAAAGAATTATCGAACATAGGTGAAGACAAGTATTGAGTACAATATAAAACAAATTTGGATTCATGTTCGACATATCTACTATTGAAGTTACTCACTTTTGAGATATCTTATAGAACATTTTAAAGCAAAAAAGAAAAACCTTCAATCACATGCCATTCACATCGAATAAAATGAACTACAACAAAAAAGAGGCTTGGAAAAAGTAAGTAAACTAAGAATCTATGAAAAAACCATATTTTCTATTGAAAAATCATGTGGACAGGATTAGGAACCCAACAAAGGAAGTATGACATGAATTTTCACAAAAACTCTATCAATTTTCATGCTAAGAGATGGTTTAAAAGAAAAGATTGTTTGTTTGAAAGCACTTAAGACAAATAAGGAAAGATTTCAAACTTGTCAATTTCAGGTTTCCATCATAAAAAAATCTTAGACCTCGATTCATAGACACATACTATACAACACAATATCGCATGAAATTACCCACTAAATACACAACTATGAGCATATAACTAAATCATATTGATCCAAGTAATGATACATGATAAAATCATGGCATATGATATAATATGATTTTGATTACCTTCAAAAAAGTCCAAAGAATTTGAAACCACTAATCAAGATTCAAGAATCATATTCTCATGGGTTACGAAAGTTGTTAGAAATATAAGGATATTAAACCCATATAAACAGCATTTATGGGAATATTAACTGCAATTCTCAAACTAATTAGTAAACATTTAGATAAAGTAGATGTAAAAAATGTTTGTAAATTATAATAGCTCTACTTGAGAATCGTATAAGGTTTTGATCACATTATGAACATAAGCATACCTCAAATTCGTTCGGAACAATTCCTCTAACCACAACATCATGAGTTGGTAGTGGATACGAAGGAAGTTTCTACGAAAGAAGAATTCATAATCAGATACTGAATGTTCAAGTTCCATGCTATTGTCCAAATGAACTTAGAAGTTCACTCACCTTGTCTGGATGAGCTCCCCATAGAAAAACACGCATACGAAATTGAGGCAGTCCATAAGATCCCGCAGCCATCAGCCCTAGCTTTGCTTGATAATTCATATGCACTAATCGAGCTAGTGCATATCGACCAAGAAAACCACCAGCAAACTTCAATATATCTACAACATTCTCCATCAAAACATATTTCGGCTTTAAGTAATCAACAATGTCCATGAAGACAACCATTTGGTGATTTTTTGGATCCTCAAGAGGTGCTTTTGCATTCCTAAAGCGATTAAACCCACTTATTCCTTGACAAGGTGGTCCACCACAAATAACATCAACCATTCCCTGAAAAGCAAAAGAAAAGCCTACACATTAAACACAATTAGCACTAGATGATCATGGATAATATGCAAGAAGTAATAACAATAAAAACAAACATTTAAGTCCTTACAGGAACGGGTAAGATGTTCCTTTTAAAACCATTTACCACGAATTCTTTAATTCGTTCTTGACAATCGCTGCATTATAAAACAAACAAATGAATTTAAAAAATACCTCCATAAAGAGCTGTAAGTAATTGGATGAACAAGGTGGCATAGAATGTTTTTGGTTAAAATTAGTTACCTTAGACCTTCAATTGGCTCCCATGTGTCATCATTAGGTCCATATCCCTTCCAACGAACCTACACAAGCTTCTCACATTATTGGCAACAATTTCACTAAGCAAAACAACCAAACTATATCTGAAAATGATGTTCCAATTCGCTCAAAAGTTACTAATAATAGAAATTAATGAAACTTCAATTTGTAATGACTGCTTTTAAAATAAGAGGGTGTAATTTTATAGCCAACATCTAAAAGAAACTAAAAGTTCTCTCATGTACTTGGTCGGTCACAAAGTTAAAAGGTAATATTTTGATAAGCCAAACTAAATTGGCACTATCCTAGAAAGTTCACATTGAAACTTATTATGCCTAGAGGAAGATCATGATGTGAAATTTTGACCCAATATGATAATGGATACATAAATTCATGTGTGTGCATTCATTAATCAAGATACATTATGGTGGTACCAAAATTGATTTGCAAAGATCTAACAACCTATACACATATATATTCATACACAATGTTATGTCTAAATGTGTGTACATCAAAAAAATATTGTGCAGACTTAAGTGCAATGCACTTGAGTTATGTAACCTTAGTTCAATGCCCTTTCTCATAAAACTAACTATACAGATATGTTATGAGTGCCAATAAACGTTGATATCAATTACGGGTATGCTAAGACCATTAAATTCTAAATTTTCTACGAAATTTGATCTACTTGTCCCAAAAACATGTAATATTTGATTCCAAGGGTTGTTTGCATAGAGATCACAGCTATACACTTAGTTTATGAGATACACTTCATAATTAGTTTATTGACTAGAATGTGTTGCATTCATATGTTCATTATGATCCCTCTATAGGTTGTCTTAAATGCATAGTCTGATGGCAAATTTGCATATGAAATTCAAAAGGGTCAAATAAAAATCATTTTATATATATAGATAGATATAGAGAGCGAAGGAGGCACACAACCAAGCCTTTTCCCACACTAGATGTGGTCCGTATATGCATTCTTTAATGTCATAGGGTGCACTCTTCTTTCATATCAGTGAATAGGAAAATCTATCTGCATTCAAGAACCATGAAAACGATAATGTTGTATCTTCTTTTTCACCTTGATCAGCGCACCAAATGCTAGATCCAACAATACCAATGTTTTTTGTATTATTTATTACATAAGAAATTTGACCAAGTTAAGTGCATTGTGAACAACACTTGATTCTTAGGACAATGAATATCAATGACTAAAGTAAACACATTAAAAATGACTGAAATTGTCGTGTTTTAAATAAATCCAGCAATTTGAAATAACGGACAAAGGATGGTAAACCTTATCCCATGGCTAGCTGTTTGGTTGATGAAAATCACAAACATACAGTAAGACATAGTGGCAACTCTTATCAGCATATAATTGTTATAGTTTTATGCTCCAAGCTCAGGTTATGAACGATAGTAAGGCAATCATTCAGTAAAATACAAATAACAAAAGCTAGAACTTAAAGTGCATCCCTGGATCTTGCAAAGCACGAGGAAAAAAGCAAATAATGCAATAAAACACATTAAGATCTCTTATGCAATAAACATTTTTAAAAAAAACAATTACCTTAAACTTCAATCCACGTTTTCCACAATTAGTTGGATCTCCGTAGCATATACCAACAAGTTTTGCAACCTCAAACTCGCCAGGTGAAAGTTTATAATCATCATCTACCTCTTCAAGGTCTTCATTTTCGTCCAAGACAGTGCCAATGAATTGATTCCTTTTAGTCCCTATCAAGTGATATTGCTTGCACAGTTTCTCCCACTCACGAATAAGTACCAAGAAATCATCCGCAGATTCATTCCTTACCTGCAATATAAAGATAAGTACATAAAAAGCACTTGCTTCAAAAACATTATATAACACCCAAATACACAAATACATACATAATAATAAAATTCAACTAATGCACCGCTAAACCTATTTATCAAAGGTGCATTGCCACGTATTATGAAACACAATATTATATCATGCTGTATCATATGACATAATTTCTATGAGATAAGCCAATTGTTAACCTTTTCCAATAGCTGTTTTTTAAACACCCTAAAACTGTTAAGTACATAATGTAACACCACCATTTCGGAGCCCTCTAGTCACCATTGGAAACATCTAGATCACCTAAAAAGAGTCACATACTGTATCTTACATTGGGGTTATAACAACTACAACTTTTTCTCTAATAACCTCCCTATATATTTAATGTAAATGTTTATCTTAACCAAATTGCATTAACTCTATTCACCACATCTCAATCATTTTTCCATTTTTTGGATACTAGTGCCTAGTGTGATTTTGTCGTTAATTGGATGCAATATTTATTAATTTTGACTTCTATGTCATCTATTTAGCTACCATATATCTTCATAAGACCAAGTCAAAACCCCGCAGCTTCCAAAGTTCTCTCCATTTATTATTTTATCTATCTAATTACATTATTTCTCCTGTATAAAATTGATAAATATTCATTTTCTAAAGAATTTGCAATGCTTGATTTAACCTATTTCCACCTATCTAGTTCCCAACCAAATCTATCTTCTTGACACAAACCCACCACAAAATTCAGCCCAAAACCAAAATTTGAGCTAACCCATACCCATTCCAAACCAACTTGTAGCAACTCATTTAGCCTATTTTATTTGGATTCACTTTGATCCAGACAGTTCTATATTTGAGTCCAATTTCACCCTATTCAAACTAGATCTGATAATACTCCCATAAACATATTCTCACATTATTGGATTTTTTAGGCAGACTCACTGAATCCTTATCCGAGATCAAGATTTGCAACCGAACAGAACCCTAGACCCAACCGATCAAGTTCAAGATTCATAGTCATAAACTTTATCGTTGGCATATGCACTCTTAATATTCTACACACAAATATATGAAAATCATGTAGCAATGTTATAAATATCATATCATATCGTACAATACAATACATGATACGGGTGTATCAGTACCGGAACAGATACAATTACGGTACATGTATCACAATAGACATGTATCGTAACATATCGTACAATACATTGTGATACAGGATGATTTTTTATGATCTTTTTATATTTTAAATTTTTTATCGGTGAACTATACAATATGGGTACTGATACACTAATTACAACATTAACGTATAGAATAGAACATGATACCTAGGAAAGATGTCTTCTGAAGCTCTAAGAGGAGGAAAATGTTATTGATGAAAGAGATTCAACTACAAAATGGTTGTGTTAGCCCATTCAAACAATTTCGATTCATAGAGACATGAACTCCATCTCTATGTCATACCCCATGATGCATGGATACTCCATAAATGGTGAAGTACCCATATGAGGTACTTAGCTAGCATCGGTACACATACAGAAACTTGTGTACAGGTTTTTAAAAATTTCGGATTTTAGATCCATATGGTTACATGTATAGACACCCATGTACTGAGTATTTGAAACTTAATGTTATAAATAGGTTGTCTGAGCAATATCCATAAGGGTCAACATGATTATGAAGCCCAAAAGCGTTATATTTTCATGCTGAAACTATATTTTATGAAATTGAGACCATTATGTGATGAAATTTTCTGTTTGAGATGTTATGTTTCTTGTTAGAAATTGAAATGTGTTATGTCCAAATTTGCATGTTTAATTTTTAATAAGCTTTATATTGTAACAATCATTTTTATGTAATTTTCACTATATATAATTTTTATTTTTATATAATGGTGGCATACCCATACAGTACCCAACAATGTTGTAAATATCCATCAGAACCCACATCGCACCCAACACCAATACACCTGCAATTTTTAAATTATTTTTAAAAGAAAATCATCAAAAAAGCACACAAAAAGATTTTAAAGTCATAAAAATTTTCTACAATCTGCACCACACCAACAGACAATGGATTCAACATCAAAACAAATCAAATCACATGTATGTATTGCTCTCGGGTCTCATTTTGAAACTTAAGATTGACGGTGATTAATGAATATAAGAATGTATATGGGGTGTACACATGCGAGAGGAGCCAAAGAAGCTGGCTTAAAAGGGGATTAAACACATACAAGCTTTGATTTATAAAAAACAAGGTTTTTAAAACTCATAACATATCATACGATATGGGTGTATCATATGATATGCTGCATGTATCCAACTGCATTGTACGACACAACCCATTACAGTGGGCAGAAAGGTGTTTTGCCACGATATGATTTTTGTAACATTGGCACGCAATATTGACACCATACCCGTATCCTTGCAACATAGGCCATACCTCTTGCAAATCCCAAGTTTAGGTGCAAGCACGTTTATTTTACCTCAAGATAAAGCACATATAAGCATAAAAAGAACTGATCCAAAACACATTTGTGGTATCATAAAGAGCACAAAAACTAAAAATAAGAGAAAATTAGAAAAGCAAGTAAACAAATCTGATTTTTAAGTGACTTATTGAAGTATTATTTGAATGTGAAGACCAATAAATATAGACAAAAAGCATACATGTGTCTCTGGATGATTTAGTTGAAGACTTTGGCAAGCATATTCATTGATATCCACAGACCACCTCTGCGATAAACAATTACAAAAAACTTAGATTGGCAACAAAAGCTATTCTGGTCTATAAGTATAAAATACACTTCAATCATATTACCGTCACAAGATTTACACCAGATAGTCCAGCTCCGAGGCAAAGCCCAGTAGACATTGCACCACAACCTGAATACAAGTCTAACAAAGCTAGCTCAGGCCTTTTGGCCTCGGAACCATTTGATTGTTCCTCAGAATCTGACTTCCCTTCACTTTCAGTGGTTATTGATGAACATGAACCACTACTTGACTCTAAATTATCTGGAAGAGCAATCAAGTAGCAACAGAGTTAGAAATGCATAACAACTAATCATGAACGTTTAATGAACATATAGATTATATTCAATTCAAATAGTGAAAGATATGCAAATAAAAAAAAACACAGGTTTCAAGTGAAGGTAGCAATGGATATGTTCACTAATCACTAATATGTATCACATGCATGAGAGAGTTACCAGGCAAGGTTGTGGAAAACATCGAATATGGCACCGAATAGAACATGTCATAATAAAAGTCACATGTGGGAATTTTCCTCTCTTTGGCCTGCAAATTTACCTAGAAAACATTTGAAAATGAAGAAATGTTCAAGCTAATCAACACTACCATAAGACCATAACCACACAAAAATAGACAGTGATTATATAATGGTAGTATGAAGAAAAGGGAGAAAAATATAAAAGACATTATAGTTCATGATAAGTTTCAATACATCAGCTTACATTTGGAGAAACCTGTACAATTTTCACTTTCGAGACTATGCAGTCCAGCAAATTTTCATCTTTGATCTCAGATAAGAAAACTCGCCTATCATCAATGAGGTTTGCATGGTCCTTTATAACCTGACAAAGTAGAAAAGACATCAAATAGGAAAACCTCCAAATAACGTAAAGGATAGGAGTTTATACAAGTAAATAGCCTTACTGTATCTTGGGCTCTATAAAACCATTGTGCCGTAAAATATTCCTCGCCGTCAATTCCTTTAAAAAATTCGACTATTCTACCAATAAAATCAGGTTCACCATCGCTTCCCTGGGAAACATAAGGGACAAGTTAAGCAACACTCTTATCAATAGAACCATACCATGCAATGGGAACTGATTTTCGCAAAGGAAATCTAAACGATTCAGAAGATGATTTATGATTTCACTTTCAACCCACCAAATTA
The DNA here is from genome assembly GCA_036023115.1 of Brasenia schreberi. Taxonomy (NCBI): domain Eukaryota; kingdom Viridiplantae; phylum Streptophyta; class Magnoliopsida; order Nymphaeales; family Cabombaceae; genus Brasenia; species Brasenia schreberi. Next base: position 2,554,617 of record JAYKKT010000041.1, read on the forward strand.
CTTAAAACTTAATTCCATGTTGAAACCTATGCTGCTTGATAAAACTATTGTCATAAATAACATGACAATAGAATCAAACAAGGAAAGGATTGGTTTATGGCTTAAAATCATATCGTATGATATGATTTTATCATGTATCAAATGAGAATATGATACAATACATACATTATATCACAATGTACAATTTATCCTGTTAAATCATACGATACATAACTCCACCCATGTAAGGGATCACCCTTGCATTGCCAATCCCAAGCCTGGATAAAGGGGGAGGGTTGTGTTAGGCTTCTGACAGCCAGCATAAAACTTCATCAGATTTTATAACATTGATTACAAAAATTATAAGCATTGCTTTGAGGCGTCCCCGTCTAGCGATGTGCTGCACAACCCAAATGCAGTAATAAATAAGCAAGGGCCACTACATTTTTGCCCTAATATAGTAAATCAATTACAGAGAGGGTTCCCACACCATGGACAAATGTGGGTAAAGAAGTTAGTCCCGCTACATTGCCGCCCGAATGTAGTGAATAATTTGTAAAGACGGTCTCCGCATTTTTATTATGGATGGATGCAGGGGGGTAAGGAAGCTAGTCCTAGATAATAACTAAGTCACACATACACTTCTAAGAGGCGGAGTGTTGACCTCAACATCGGTGCAACACCGACACTGTGTCGATGAGGCATGGCAAAAAAACGCAAAAAAAAATTGTAACTCATGAATAAATGAGTCCAGATAATGAAGATTGATTTGTGTATTATGAAGAAATTAGTAGTTGTTTCACATTTATGTGTTTTGCTTTAATATAAAGTTTTGTACTTACTATTGTAGTTGTATATAATATTAGCTTGAATGATTTTGGGTGCGGACAATTGGTTTCTTATTTCTCAATCTAATTGGATTCTTGACTCCATATTGTATGCCTTTGCAGAGAATAATCTCTATCACCAAACACATTTCAAGACCAGGAACATTGCCAGATCAATAGAACAAAAGAGTATGACATCACTAGTGGTTCCTAGCACAAATACTAGTATATGCTATATCCTATAAAAGATCTGGAAACTCTTTGAATCCATAACTTGGATATTTTACAGCTCATTAAATCATTCTAAGTTTAAGATCATTATGAGGGAACTTACTAATTGATACCTACGTGTATCCAAAATTAGCAAATACTAGTTGTATTATGATTGATTTATGTAGCTTGAATATTATATATAATATATAATATTATATACCCAAGCCATATCGCCGCACCCAAATTTTTTGGAAATTTGTCGTATCCCCACACCCGCACCCGTGTGGCATAGGATAATAAGATTTGTATTGGTTCTTGGAATATCAGAACATTATCCGGTAAGCTAATGGAGGTGATAGATACTATGATTTGGAGAAAGATTCATATTCTATGTTTACAAGAGACAAAATGGGTAGGACAAAAAGCACAGGAGATAGAGGATACAGGTTCTAAATTATGATACTCAGGTAAAGAAAAGGCTCGAAACAGAGTTGGTATTGTCATAAAAAAAGATTTAAAGGATAGTGTAGTAGATATACAATGATATGGTGACCGAATCATAACATTGAAATTAGTGTTAGGAGTAGAGGTTTTGAATATAGTTTGTGCTTATGCACCCCAAGTAGAACAACAAGATAGTATAAAGACAACTTTTTGGAAAGAGTTAGATAAGGTGATTCAAAAGATTCCACAAAGGAAGATGATTCATTTAGGAGGAGACTTAAATGGACATGTCGGTAAAGAGGCACTAGGATATCAAGGTATTCATGGAAACTTTGGTTTTGGGGATATAAATGAGAAAGGTAGGGAGATTTTAAATTTTGTTATCGCATTTGATCTCTTTATAGTCAATACGATCTTCAAAAAACGAGATAAACATTTATTTACTTATAAGAGTGGCTTATCACAAACACAAATTTATTACTTTATTTATAGAAAAAAAAGATAGAGCATGTTATTAAGAGTGCAAGGTAATTCCAGGAAAAAGCTTAACCATCCAACATCGACTTTTAGTTATGGATTTACAATATTCGGACTAAATGGTGGAACCTCAAAAGCAAGAAAGAAGATATATTTAAACAGAAAGTCCTTCAAGGAGATGTTTGGAATTATGTTGGTAAACCTTGTGATATGTAGAATAATATGGCTATACATATTAGGAAAGTGGCGAAAGATGTGTTAGGTTTATCTAAGGGAGGTGTACCAACACAAAAAGAAGCTTGATGGTCGAGTGAAGTAGTGCAAAATAAAATCAAGACAAAGAGGGCATGTTACAAATTACATTGTGCTAAGAAAACAAGTAAAACTTTGGAGGCTTATAAGAAAGCAAAGAAGGAAGCGAAAAAGGCCGTGAGTGAAGCAAAAGCTAAAATTTGGGAGGATTTATATAAAAAACTCAACTCAAAAGAGGGTGAAAGAGATATTTTTAGGATAGCTAGGGCTAGAGATAAGAAAACTAAAGATCTTAATTACGTTAGACGCATCAAGGACGAGGATGAAAAAATTCTAGTGGCAAATGATGATATAAGAAATAGATGAAAAAACTACTTTTATAAGTTTTTTAATGAAAATAAAGATGTTAGTTGTATCGTACAAGCCAATGCTGATTTTTGGGATATAAAAACTCAAGAACATAGTTTCCAAAATTCATTTTTCTCACCCCAAACCTTGTTTCACTCCAATCATTTGTTCTCAACCCCTTTCCCCATCATTGCTTTATTGATATTTATTGACAAACCTCAAGATTATAGAGTTTTTTCACTCAATTCCTTTCATTATTTTTAGGGTTTTTATCAATTCCATGACAATCCCTTTCTTGCCATTTTACCCGATTATTCACTTAAAAATTTTGGGGTTTTAATAGATTTTGTATTTCATGACCTTTCAAGAGCTTCTTTCTTCTTATTGTTTATCTCCTTTCTAAAAAAAAATTTAAATAACAAGTTGAGCGTATTTAAACCCCTCCAAGACAACTTTATTTGCTCCTTTTACGTGTATAACTCTTCTTCTCTTAAAGAAAAACACTTTTCTCTCTAAACATCCCATATTTATTCTAGATCCATAAATAATCATTTAGTGTTATCCATATCACATTGTATCGTATGATACGGTGCGATATGTATCATATCTATGATACATGATTTTGTATCATATAAAATATAGTATCGTGTTATATCATGCGATATATCATGTATCACATGATACAACATGTATCACCCATAAAGATCTCAAGCCAAACAAAAACTCATGTTTCGATAAGGTTTTTGAGTTTTGTTTGCATCTTAAAGCTCGTACAAGGTGATTTTCAACTAAGGTGAGGTATCTCCAACGGTTTGCAAGGGTCTCCAATGCCACCATCACTACAACAATGGCAACACCAATATTTTGGTGGTTTGGGTATAAGGTGTTTTTCATTTTTCTCTTTATATGTGGTGTTTTTTGTGTTATTTGTTTTTTTCTTTTTTGAATGACAATATATGAACTTATAGTGCGTGAATATCCTTTCATTGTATTTATAAAGTGGGAGACACTCTATTTGAGTGTTTTCGACCATTGGTGGTTTATGAACTGAAGATTGGGGATTTATAAAGAACTTTTATTTTAAGGTTTATTAAGATTGAAGTGTAAAACTAAGATGGCGGGAAGGGGTATTAGAGACTCTCAATCTCAACCTGATGATCCAACATTATAGTGGGCTATAGCAAGTAAGGAAATATATTTAAAAGTAGATATGTTTTTGTGAGAAAGTGATTAGTGGTAAAAAAAAATTGTTTCAAACATCATCTTCCACAAGCAAAGTTAGGAAGTGTAGAAGTCATTAAATGGTATAGTTGAGAAGACACAACAAAATGATGAGATTTAGATATTTGAGGAAGAGGATGATGTTATTGGACTTGGTGATAACATCACTTTTGATGCTAAGATAGAGGTTGGTAGTAATAATTTTCGACCACCAACCAAAAGAAAAAGGATTGTTGAAAAGGTTGGATGTTGTAGAAGAGGAAGGGCTAGATGAAGATCTTATTCCGGCATATAGTTTTTTTTCTCCTAATACTATACTTGGTGCTCAACATAGGATTTGTGTTATTATGGCTTCAAAGCAATTGCATGAAAAGGCAAACGTTGTAGAGGGAAACTATTAAATAAAATTGTCCTTGAAGTTAAATAGTATTGTTCAACTTTGAGAGAGTTATGAAATGAGATGGGATGCACCATCATGACATACGAATAAACACATAAGCAAATAAAGGACTTTGTTAAACTTTCTATTTTCTTAAAAGACATTTTTTGAGATCCCTAGACATGTCAAAAAAGTGGCGTACTTCGGAGACTTAAAGGCAAGAATTTGATAAGGTGATATTGGTGGTTGAGCTCCATAATGTAATTCAATTAGTTATAAATACAACAACAACAACTAAGCCTTTAACTATACTAGACGAGGTCAACTACATGGATTCTTTGTTTCTATAGAGCCCTATCATGTGCCATATTAGCAGTTAACTCACAATAAGCAAGATCATTATTTATTTTTTCTTTCCACCACTTTTATGGTTGTCCTCTACCTCTTTTAATACCTTCCAAATTGTAATTCAATTAATTACAAATAATGTAGTTAAATAATATAAAATTTATCTATAACCATGCTTTTATATGATGTATGATGAGAAGACATACACAAATGCTTTAAAAAAAATATTTTTCTCGAATGAGTGGCATTAATTTGCAGAGTTACATCAAAATACAAGGAATAGATAATTGAATGAGATTTAAGAGACAATCTTTAGTAGTACATTTAGAACTCATATATTAGACTATCAAGGATCAAATGTCCCTTAGTCAAAGTTTTGAGATTGACTAATAGCGAGAAAAAGTCATCTATGAGCTATCTTAATGAAGCCACAAACAGAGTTAAAGAAGCTATTAGAAACAATTTTAATAAAAAAGAGAGAGATTATGTACCCTTGTGGAATGTTATCGATAATAGATGGAATAAAAAGTTGGCTCAACCTATTCATAAAGAAGTTCACTACCTAAATCTAATATTTAGGTATTCTACAAGCGTTAAAAGTGACAATGAGATTAATCAATGTATTAATGATTGCATACAGATTGATTCCTAATGAGAGTGGAGCATACAATATACATCGAGAGAAGGAGATATATGATAATGCTCTTCACTTGATGTGCTTGTTTGTAGCCATTTGCAACCATACTTTTAGGGGGCAAGGTAACTATTTATCTTAATATTTAAGTTTATTAAATCTTATATTTATGGTAAAATAAATATTTATGATTATCTTTTTCTATTAAATATTTCATGGAATAGGTTTAAAAGTGATTATCCAAACCTCAAAGATTTTACAGTAAGAGTTTTGATGTCTTTCAACATATCTACACAAAAAAGCCCAACAAGTTGGAATATAAGTGGCTTAATGACTTGCTTTTCATCCATTACAACATATGGCAGAGACAAAAGTAATAAAGGATTAATTACTAATTAAGTATTAAAATCAAGCACCATGACAACAGCTCAAATTTCAGATTGATCGATCATTTTCAAGATTAATATACTGGCATCATATTAATTTCATCTGTAATCCAAACATCCATTGGAGTGGCATGAGCGTGGGCTAGCCGCAAATAGCAAAATCGGCAAACTTGTCATTCCACGTTTAAAAGCCACTCTCGATTGAAGCGTCGTTTCAATTCACCAAAAATAGAGCAGAAGTACCTTTACAAAAGCGTCATCCAGAAGATTGAATACAACTCCATCAACCACGCACTGACAATAGTGTTGTCGAGCAAAGAAAACGGTCTCACCACCATCACTGCTGAAAGCATTTTCAAAAACAAAAAAAAGAAGATAATTCAGGCTGAAGATCATAGTTTGTTTATAGGTAGAGTCAAAATTAACTTGTTCATACCTTTCCGCTGCTGTTTTGGAGCTCCTAACCCGGGATCTCTGTGCAACACTTACAGGTAAGAATACAGACAGAAAAGATGGGGGAGAACTAGGTAATGTAAAGGATTCGGACACCGAAGCCATACCTTGTCAACGTATCTGTGAGGCCACCTCCGACGAGCCTCTTCATTAGGAATCAGCTCTCCAATAAAGTAGCATCCTGAAGAAGACGTCTTCTTCTTTATATTATTCTCCGAAGCATCGGCCTTCAACTTCTCTGCCGTCCTCTGCGTCTTATCCAGACTCTGCAATTCCGCATCCTCATCCTGGGCATCAAGATCCTGGAATGGAGAATCTTGACTCGCCTCGGACTCCACCTGAATGGCAATTTCAGGGGGATTCACTGGATCTTCCTTGCGTTTACGTAAAGACCTCTCCGGAACGATCCTTTTTGAAGACTCTGCAAGCGGCACCGAGTCTCCATCTCGCGGAATCTTTGAATGCATTCCCAGAGACGCGACCAGCTTCTCTTTCTGAGAGGAAGGGTCCTCACTGTCCTTCGACTTCCCCGCTTCCCACTGCATCTTATCCACGCTCTGCAACTCCTCTACCTCCGCCTCATCTAACAAAGGAGAATCACAATTTTCTACCGCTGCTACCAACTCGGCAACTTCCAGTACATTCCCCGCGTCTTGCTTTCGTCTGCGCAAAGAGAAAGATCTCTCTGGGAGGATCCTCTTTGCAGAAGCTAAGGGAGAAGATCGAGGAACACAATCTCTGCGTGGCGTAATCGGATGCTTTGCCGGAGACGCCACGAGTTCCTCTTTCCCAGAGGAAGCTTGGGATCTGACCTTCGACTTCCTCGCTGTCGGCTGCGTCTTAGCCAGACTGTGCAACTCCTCCACCTCCTCCTGCGGATGAAGATCCAACACCAGAGAGTTGTTTCTCTCCTCGGCCACTACCAGCGCAGGTACTTCTATCACATCCACTTGATCCCGGCTTCGTTTGCGCGCAGAGCACGAACGTGCAGGGAGAACCCTCTTGCCGGCAGATGGAGAAGAAGATAGGGGGACGGAGACACAGCGCGGCATCTTCAAATGCTTCGCCGAAGATGCGACCGGTTTCGGCCAGCGAGAGACACCGAGAGAACGGCGTCCAAGGTCACGGGAAGAAGAGCAGAACGTGTCGGAAGGAAAACGAGTAGGGAAGAGAGAGAATGGTGAGCATTGAAAGCTCTAAATAGTCATTGATCCCTCTTTTCGTAATAGAACGGGCGGGATGAGCCAAACTGAGCGGGAAGAAAATAAATCAACCAGCGGGAAATTTGAAAGTGCCACCACTCTCCCGTGTCCGATCGTGTCCCACGTATCACATATGACACTGAAACCTCTCCTGTGTACGACTCGGGACAAACTATTTTTAACATCAAAACCCTAACGATCCGCAGAGGGAGGTGCAAGAGAAACATAGCTCAAACCTAATTATTTTAAATATTTTAACCAAATTATTTAATTAAAAACATTTTTTTGCCTTCTTTTTTTGTTAATAGGGAGGCCAAAGCGAGGGCGTATATCCCAGGAATCGAACTGACCACCTTCATCATGTTAGTCGAGAGCCCTGTCAAGTGAGCTAAAACCCTAAGAGTGAACCTGCTAAGTGTTGGAATAACATTGCCATATCGAATGACAACTCAATTTAGAAGTGAATAATAAATAGCTCTTGAAATCTCAGGTTTCGAACTTTTATGAGATGTTATCGATTGTAATATATATATTAATACACGTTATTTTATCCTTGCACCTAACTACCGTAGCTCACACCCATGGGTGCACCTGTGTCCGCAACTGCACCGGCACCACACCCTGATGATATGGGTCTTCGACTGAATATTAGTTAATCTTAAAACCAATTATTTTAGTGCTATTATCACATTCATTATTAATTTACCAATGAAAAAGCAAGTCATGAGAGAAATAAGACATATCAATTTTATAAATAATATATGTCTAATAATACATAATGTTGCTATTTTCCTGTTTAAAAAAATAGATTCTGTCAATTGAACAGTAGAAACCAACCTTGAAGATGAACCTATTTTTATACACAAAATGCGGCCCAACCTTGAAGGTGGGCATTTGGAACTGGGCGTGCTGTACCAAGAGGTGTCGTTACGCATAGGCCCATGCCCCATGAGGTGGAGTACATACGCCTGCACAGTGCGCACGCCCATGCAACCCCACTTTTGGGATCTACTCAATAGAAGTTGTATTTAGATACTCTCTTACGGTGTGTTTTTGAAACTTCATGACTCCACTCACATGGGCTTGTAACCATAGTTTCAAGAAATCAGGTTTCTTGATTTATGAGCAGAGTTGTTGCTTAAATTTTCGTGTGAGAATGGGTATGTAAAGAGATGAGGCACTTGAGTTTTATGTGAAGGCTTTAGGTCCAAGTCCAACACCTACCTCTCCTATGGTGTCAAAACTTTTTAACTCAAATTGGGCATGTGTAGCCAAAGTCTCACACAAACCATGGGTTTCGTGTTTGATGTATAATAAAACTTAAAATGGTATTGAGGTCTAATATAGAATTGATTTGAATTTTGAATTTTGAAACTATTAGGGTGCATAGGTACAGATTTTTTTTTGAGATGTGTGCTAGGCCGACAAGGGTTGTGCTTTGACAGACACCTTTCTCACCTGTATATATATATATATATATATATATATATATATATATATATATATATATATATATATTATGTGCAGTTTTAAAAGATAGGGTAGCAATAGGGTGTGTCAGGGATAAGTACGCCTATACCTAGTGTTGACTCAAACCTCAAGAAGGTGGGTTCTCGTTTCGCTAACCTATATATATATATATATTTTGTATGTATGCGCTCTATAGAGCCCAGCTTATCTTCAAAATCTAATCTAATCGAGGTTGCATGGGCCATGTCAATCTTGCATCCTTATTTAGAAAATGGTTCGAAACCAATTAAACTGATCAAACAAATCCAAAATGAATATTTCATATAAAATTTTGTTTCATGATTTGCTTCATTTTTGTTACTTAAAACCATACCATTAGAACCAAAGCAATGTCGATCTCATTTATCTAATTAAGGGTCATGAGTAGTTAAGATTAAAAATAAAGGAGTGAAAAAATCTAAGTACTTTATGTAAGGTACTTGATTAATCTCGTAATACTTTTCACTTTTTGTTTTCTAATTTCAACAAATCATGCCTCTCAATTGGATCGTCGAGATTAGTTTTACAAGAATTTGCATATCCATGTTTTCATCCTCCACATCTCTCTATATACACATATAGGGAGAGGCTAGTATATGCCAACACACTTAATGAAAGCATATCCAAACAAATTTTTGAAATTAAAGAGCACAAATTACATGTCTATTTCATTTACATGTACTATTTATTCTTTTTTAAATTTAAAACCTCGAGCCATTTATTTCTCATTGGTCAAGATTTGCTTGGATGTATATATATATATCCCTCTTTCGCCTGCATTTCCTGCACTTAGTACGTATGAGTTTTATGATGATGCTTAAACTTCTTCGCGAGCTGTTGCAGTAAATGATCTAGCAAAACTTGTTTGGTAGGATTATATGTTCAGATAAATAGAATTGAGTTTCAGTTTATCAAGCAATTGGTCTTCTAGCTTCCGATTGGAGTTTCAAGCATTTGGTTCCATTTTCCACCATCAAAATAAATGATCTTTCCCTCTCATTCAGCTATAGTTGAACCCCCCTATACCTAGCGGCAAATCTAGAATGCTCTTAAAGGAGGGGCCAGTGACGAGATCTTTTAGTGTGGGGCAGACTAGACATGTCCGGCTCCTAACCGGCCCGGAACCGAATCGGACCAGGAACTGGCTGAACCTGGAACCCTTGAAACCAAGCTGAGAATCGAAGACCACCCAGTTTGGTTATGGTTTCACCTTTTATAAATCCAAAACCGGAACCATCAGTTCCAAATCATCGGTTTTGGTGTTCTTTAATATTTCTTATTTTTTAGCAAAATTACCGATTGCAAGTGTTTTCAGACTTTAACTGAAAGCACCCGAAAACCAGATGTTCCATAACCGTAACCACCCAGAAACATTGGTTTGGAACTGCTGGTTATAGATAAATCGGAACCGAACATGTCTAGGGCAGACTATGTATTAGAGCCCAGGGATTCATCCAGGGGCTACACATATTTGTTTATATTCTTTATAAAAAGTACTATAATATTGTCAATACTTTCTGGATATTATCAATTAGATAGTTCTTTATTTTTTATCTGTTTAAGTTGGTCTAAAAACCTTTAATTTACATACAATCTTAACCCACAAGCTGACATTCACCCATCCAAGTTACTACTAACCTGCACACCCCGGGCCATGACCTCACCTTGGTGGCTTGATGAATGCTATGTTAACCCTTGCCCGAGGTTTGAGATGCTATTAACTTCTAAGTATGAACAATATTTCCTCCAATTGTTCGATCTCGATGAGAACCAAATACATTTACAACTTCAATGTCCATAATCCTATAGCCTGAAGTAGCCTTACAATTAGCAGTGATGCATCCCTACTACTACCGTAAGGACCCCACATGTTGGTGCCTTATTAGTAGAGGCCGCCTTGTGTTACTCGCTATTGCATGACAATGTCTTCCTTTGGTGGCTCCCTTATGTGGCTGCTACTCACACGGGACGGTAGGGGCTTTGTTGCAGATGAAGCACCAACATTTACATTAAATACAATTTGCACAACATTTTCAACTCATTTAACTTTTCCAATCCACCCTTGCATGGTCAGTTCTAAGCCCGGATAAAGGAGGAAGATTGTGTTAGGCTTTCGACAACAACCATAAAACTTTGTCGGACTTATTTACCATAAATTCTACAAATTATGATAGGGCTATGTGGAAACAAAGAATCCATGTAGCCGACCCTATGAGAAAAGGCTTAGTTGTTATTTAACTTTTCCACTCCATTGCATATTTGATATCATCACTAACAACTCATCTACTCATTGTCAACTTGAGAAAGTGTCAACCAAAATCTCCACTTGCAATTTGTGTGAGAATCAATATAAGTCATTTTCTCTCACCCGGCACCCATGTGTAGATCCACCACTGGTCAAGCATATTGTATTGGTGAATGGGTGAAATCCATGCATTCCTCTTTTCATGCTTCTCTACCTCCACTTTTCCCCTTTGCTGCCTCTTGTTTTTACTGTGTCTCCCTCTTCTTCACCAGTATGCATCTTTCTCATATGGATTTTTTAAAGTGGTTTTAGTAATGAGATTGATGGTTTTTTATTGTTTATATACACATATATATATATACAAATAACCGAATATGTATATACATATATGTTTACATGCATGTGCATATACATATATATGTGTAAATGTTTATATATGTAAATATGCATATACATGTATGTATATAATATGTACATATATGCACAAATATACATACATATACATGTGCATGTGCATATATATATATATATATTTACATATACATACATATCTGTACATATATACATGTACATATAAATATATGTGCATATTTAAATATATACATACAAATATACATATACATACGCATACCTATAGAGAGAGAAAGAGAGAGAATTCAGCCATAGAGGGTAAATTGAACCCAAATAATTTGGTTCAGTTTTCATATTCAAATGAAGTTTGCTTTGGTTTAGATGCACACTCTTAGGTATGCTCATGAAGTTCCAGAAATATTGGTACAATATTAATGATATCTTAGTGTTACTGTATTATTGGATTTGATGTACAAAATAGATGTTCTTGAATTTTACTACGACGAGTTATATGAAGATAATTTTGTAAGTGAAGTTGTAAGAGTTAAACAAATTTGTTATGACTCAATGACAAAGAACAAAGTTCATTAATCATGTAAAGCACAGTTACCAAGAGGATCACACCTAATGATAAAATTTCAGTTTTTGATAGATGTATTCAATTAAAAAGCATCAAAGAGGATCATCTACTTAAAGTGAACTCAATTTTTACTTAGAGGAAGACGTGCTCCCAAAAACTCGTAATTTTGTACTTTTATCATGGTGAAAGATAAATGGAGTTAAGTTTCAAACAATACAAAAAATAGCTAGAGAGATATGTCATTTTCACTCACTATCGTTCTTCCAAATCTACGCTTAGTACTGGGTTCATGATCAGTGACCACAAAAGTAAATTGAAAGAATCAATAATAGAAGCTTTATTGTATTACAAGAATTGGTTGTAGGCTTTAGAAAATGATAATTACTTATATTTATTAATCTTTATAGTATATTTTCACATAGTTTAGTTTATTATAATATACTAAATGGTGCTTGTTCATTTACTTTACATATTGTAAACCACTTAGTATGGATGATTTTGTTACCATGAACGATGGATTTGACAACAATAATGAAGAGGACCCATGTCACCTTCGTAATGAATTTGGCAAGTAATTAACCATCTTATCATTCATTGCGTTAATGGTGCCTCTAATTTGTTTGAATCTATTATCTTTTTAGCTGACTGTCTTTTTTCTCTTTTGAAAGAAGGAAGAAGATTTGATTTGTGCATGACACGAGCATAACTTGTATTGGTGGAGTCTGTAATTTGGTTGAATATTTGGTCTTATGTAGGAAGGAAATACTATTATTATGTATTTGTTTGAATATGATTTGACATGTGTGTATTGGTAGAGCTTGTAATTTTCTATTGTTTTTCACAATTAATCATAACTTGATGGGGAAGGGAAGACTAAAATAACTTAGAAGGAAATAAGTTTTGATCTTTTGTAGGAGGGGAACACCATTATTTGTATTTGTTTGAATATTATTTAATATGTGTGTATTGGCATACAAGGTATAACTGTATAAGTTTTAATTTTGAGATGGATATATGTGTGATGAACACCTCTTCCGGAATGATAGGTTGGGGTCTCTATTACACTTATAATCTCATTGGCTTATAACACATACCAGGCTTCATCTTAGTTTATTGTGTATAACATATTTATACTAGGCTTCATATTGATCCAATGTGTATTCGGTGTGTATAATGCATTTATACAGGCTTCATCTTAATTCAATATGTATTCAATGTATATAACATATTTATATCATGCTTCATCTTGATTCAATATGTACTCAATGTGCATCATAACTCATTTATACCAGGTTCCATCTTGATTCAATATATATTACTTATATTCTCACCCTTTTAAAGTAGTTTGTTTATCCCAACACTTGATTGTGCATTACTAATTTACTACATTTGCATATGTTGGGGATCTGTTCTTAATTTTTATTTATAATCTCTTTGGATTATAAAGTTATAATGCATGTATGAGGTTTCATCTTAGTTCAATGTGTATAACACATTTATACCAAGCTTCATCTCGATTTAATGTATAATACTTATATTCTTACCATTTAAAAGTAGTTTGTGCATCCCAATATCTTGATTGTGCATTACTATGTACAGATATGCTGGGGGGTCTTTGTTCTAGCGTTTGATGTTGATTCCAACATAAAGGCATGTATGTAACTCTAGCCAATTTATTTTATTCTTGAAGATTTTGAACTATGTATATGTTCACTTTGAAAAGTTTTAGTAAGATGAAGAAGATGCAATTAATGATACATGAAGAATATATTATGAATATATTCCCATTGATATTTTGTGTATCGTGTACATATGAAGAAGATATTATGAAAGTATTTTTATTGATATTTTGGATGAAGACTTGTAAATTAATGATGGATGAAGAAGAAGCTTTTTATCATGTACATATGATTGGAACGTGTTTTTGGAAGATTTGCCCAATTCATCATGAAAGCTGAAGATAAATTTGGCTGGTTTAAAAGAGCGAGTTTTATGTATCATGTCAATATGATTAGAATGTATGATAAATAATGTTTCTTTTATATTTATCTATGATGTTAGCGATAAAATGATGTTTTGATGGTTAAAATAAAAAATTATATTATGTTTTTAATATACAAACCACAAAAGCAAGGTAGGTTCATTGAGATGATTGTGAGGTGGGTGTGAAGCATGAACTTGGAGACCTACTTGGCAAGGCGGGTGAGGAAAAAATTTGTGTCATTCTGGGTCGGATGGAGTCCTTACCCATCCCATTGCCATCCCTATTTAGCGGCCCTACCCAGCTAACTCTCTAAGTAGTTGAGGACGAAATTTATTTTGTTTTGTTTTCTTTCTTAATCAGAGAAGAAAAAGCACCGTGGGGGTAACTTGCACTTTACAATGGTTTATATGAACAAGTGCTTTGTCTTAAACAAAACATAAATTAAAGGCAAGGGTTTGTCAAAAATGAAGAATCCCACAATCAAGTGTGGTTAAGGTATCTATAGATGTTGCATTTTACAAGCTAACAACTTTTGCAAGGTTTTCCTTTTCTTTTCATATACTTTATGCCTTTGAAGTTTAGTGATTTCAGGATTTCAAACTTTGCAAACACACCCATATCTTTAAAACCATGATAGTGCTTGATCTAATTCCAAATATACATTTCAAGCACAATTGTTTCGATCATCTCTAAGGATCTAACATTACCTCCAAGAACAATATGATCGCTATAAACTTTGCCGGTAGGATCATTGATTATTTGGTGAGGATTTTTCCTACCATGGGCACCTTTCTCTTCACCTAAAACATCTACCTCCAGCTCATTCTTAGTAAAGATCCCTCCTTTCAGCCTTCTCTCTAGCGGTCTTCCTCGTTTTCTTACTTTTAGTCACTTTGGTCTTGTATGGACACTCGGCTCGAAGCCGACTGGAGAAAGAGAAGGCCAATGCATTGTGGTTCATTGGCTTGCGGTTCATTGGCTTGCTCTTTTGTTTAGTTGCCTTGGTCTTTCTTTTCAGGGCATGGATGATTCTTTTGGCGCAGACAAGTTGCGTGGTTCCGGCTTCCTATGTCATCCCAGCTTTGGTAGCCTTTGGGTTTCTCTTCATCCTTAGAAGGCCCTATGGGGCTTCTTGTTGATATGCTTACTCTTAGAGGTCAACAATCATACATAAGTTTTATGATAAAATAGTTTACCCTGAAAATCCTAGGCCAAGGCCCATCTCCCATGGAAGAATGCTACTATTGGAACTTTTTCCTAGATATTTACATAAAAAATTATTGTATGGTGTATTGCTTTATTATAAACCCAGTTGGGAAAACATTTACCAATTTAACTATTGCATTGTTATGTATTGGGATGTTCCGATAAAATTTTGAGAAAATTGATAAAACTATGTGCTATTTTTTAAGTTTTATATTTGAAACCTCAATGTTTCTCGGTTTTAGGAAGGATGTGAGGTTTTCTTGATTAACCAAATAGAGACCTTAGTTTCTATTATTAATCGAATAAAGACTTAAGATTTTCACTATTATTAATCAAATAAAGACTTAACATTTTTGCAACACGTAAAAAAAAACTATTATCATCACCTACTAAGTCATTGTTTCACAAATGATTGGAAACTTCATATCCTTGATTGATTAATAATGAAAATATCATATTCCTCTTAAAATATTGAAAATGTCATGAACCACAATAAGTCGTTGTCGCACTTTTTATGGTTGAAAATCTCTACATTACTCTTGTTATGTAAGAGGTGCCCCCACCAACATCTCCTATATAAAAGATATCATAAGATATACATCTCCTATATAAGAGATACACGAGGAACATGTCTCTTGTGCATAAGAAACACACTCACAACATGTCTTTTTTTGTAAAAGAGACATAGAATACCTCATCTCTTTTTACTTTTTCTTTTTAGAGTGAAGAAAGGAAAGGTGAAGAAAAGAGGCAATGATGAGATCTGGTGGCACAACAAGGAAAGTGAGGGATGATAATCGGCATATGCCGATATGCTCATGACAAGAGGAGAGAAAGAAAAAGAGGTGGCAGGCTTCAGTGGACGGTTCAAGCTATGAGAGAAAGAGGTCTTATGGGTAAAAAAGGGTATTATAGAAAATAATGCAGTTTAAACCACATGCTATTTTCAACTTTCACCCAAAAATATCAATATAAATATAACCCATGATCAAAAATGAAATTCTAGATGAGCCACGGGTAAAAAGGCCACCTTTTCAACCATAATTGTGGAGCCAACAAATTATGTTTCCAATAGAAAAGGTATATAATACAATTATGACAAGAGGTGATAGAGGTGACCTTTGGTAGATGAAATGGTGGAACTATGCAAAACAAGTACAATTGAGTATTGAGTATGAACTACATCCTCTTCGTCTCTCTCACTAAATAGCTTCCCATGCTAGATATTTTTTAATCATCACTAGCATCCATGTGATCAATTGAACGATAGTGATCAAGACAATTATCCCGCATCGCATTTAATGTACTCATGTACATGAAGTGACATCAATCCTTGTGTTGATGTTGGGTGGCTCGATCTACATTGTTCATGCGATTGAACGAATGACACATATTGTATAATAGAGTTTGACATAAGAGAGTGTCTACAACTCTCAATTTTCATATATATATATATATATGCATTGTATATAGAGTCGCTACAAATATAAGGATCCATATAGAAAAAATTAGTACTGGACAACCTACTTACTTTGATAGTTCAGTTATATTAATAAAACTATTTGACACTGAAATTTATTAAAGAGTTTCTTTTTTATTTGAAATTATGTCTTTTGTTGCTACTTACTTAGATTTGGTTGGGCCTGATTGAAGGTTTTAGCTTCATGTCATTATTTTGACTTCATTGATTGAATGAGATTAGGTATACGGAAGGCAAATAAATAAAAGAAATCTTTCATCACGGGTAGTAAAAGAGGAAAAAGGTTGTATATAATTCAAATAGAAAGATAAACAATGAACATGAATGACTTTGTTTATCCGATAGCAGAAAAATACTCATTGGATGAAATCAATTTTTTCACTTTCTCACTTTGATGTCCCTAGGGTCCTAGGGATATCCAGAACAAGTGGAGGTTTTAATATAGTGCTATATATATATATATATATATATATATATATATATATATATATATATATATATATATATATATATATATTGAAGGTTGTAGCCTCATGCCATTATTTTGACTTAATTGGTTAAATGGGATTAGGTATATAAAAGGCAAATCAATAAAATAGATCTTTCGTCATGGGTAGTAGAAGAGGAAAAAGATAGAAATTCCAATTACTACAATTATTTCATAATCATCATTTAGTATTGGTAGTCATGTTCTCACTAAAACTCCGCCCATGTAAGGGATCGCCCTTGCATTGTCGGTCCCAAGCCTGGATAAAGGAGGAGGGTTGTGTTAGGCTTTCGACAGCCAGCATAAAACTTCGTCAGATTTTTATAACATCGATTACAAAAATTATGAGTATTGCTTTGGGGCGTCCCCGCCTAGCGACGTGCTGTAGAGCCCAAATGCAGTAAGAAGTAAGCAAGGGCCATTACATTTTCGCTCGAATATAGTGAATCAATTGTAGAGAGGGTTCCCACATCATGGACAGGTGTGGGTAAAGAAGTTAGTCCCGCTATATTGCCGCCCGAATGTAGTGAAGAATTTTCAGATAGGGTCTCCGCATTTTGATTATGGACGGATGCAGTGGGTAAGGAAGCTAGTCCTAGATAATAAGATTCATATTGGTTCTTGGCATATTGGAACATTATCGGGTAAGCTAATGGAGGTAGTAGATACTATGATTCGGAGAAAGATTAATATTCTATGTTTACAAGAGACAAAATGGGTTGGAGAAAAAGCAAAGGAGATAGAGGATACAGGTTTTAAATTATGGTACTCAGGTAAAGAAAATGCTTGAAACGAAGTTGGTATTATCATAAATAAAGATTTAAAGGAGAGTGTAGTAGACATACAACGATATGGTGACCATATCACGACGTTGAAATTAGTGTTAGGAGCAGAGGTTTTGAATATAGTTTGTGCTTACGCACCCCAAATAGGACTAGAAGATAGTATAAAGACAGTTTTTTGGGAAGAGTTAGATAAGGTGTTTCAAAAGATTTCACAAAGGAAGATGATTTGTTTAGGAGGAGATTTAAATAGACATGTCGGTAAAGAGGCATTAGGATATCAAGGGGTTCATGGAAACTTTGGTTTTGGGGATATAAACGAGAAAGGTAGGCATTTGATCTCTTTATAGTCAATACAATCTTCAAAAAAGGAGATGAACATTTAATTATTTATAAGAGTGGCTTATCACAAACACAAATTGATTACTTTATTTATGGGAAAAAAGATAGAGCGTGTTGTAAAGATTGTAAGGTAATTTCAGGAGAAAGCTTAACCACCCAACATCGACTTTTAGTTATGGATTTACAAATAAAAAAATGGACAAAGAAGAAAAGAGTGCATCGAGCTATACTGACTAAATGGTGGAACCTCAAAAGTGAGAAAGAAGATATATTTAAACAGAAAGTCCTTCAAGGAGATGTTTGGAATTATGTTAGCACACATTGTGATATGTGGAACAATATGGCTATACATATTAGGAAAGTAGCGAAAGATGTGTTAGGGGTATCTAAGGGAGGTGTACCGGCACAAAAAGAAGCTTGGTGATGGAGTGAAGTAGTATAAAATAAAATTAAGGCAAAGAGGGAACGTTACAAATTACATTATGTTAAGAAAACTAGTGAAACTTTAAAAGCTTATAAGAAAGCAAAGAATGAAGCAAAAAAGGCCGTTAGTGAAGCAAAAGCTAAGATTTGGGAGGACTTATATAAAAAACTCAACTCAAAAGAGGGTGAAAGAGATATTTTTAGGATAGCTAGGGCTAGAGATAAGAAAACTAAAGATCTTAATTATGTTAGATGCATAAAAGATGAGGATGAAAAAATTCTATTGGCAAATGATGATATAAGAAATAGATGAAAAAACTATTTTTATAATCTTTTTAATGAAAATAAAGATGTTAGTATTAGTTTAGGAGATTTAGCCAAGTCAAAAAAGTATATAAACCACAATTTCTACAGACGTATTCAAAAGAATAAAGTCAAAGAGGGTCTTAAACATATGAAGGGTGGTAAATCGGTAGGACCAGATAATATTCCTATAGAGGTTTGGAAAATACTAGGAGAAATAGGAATCACTTGGCTCATAAGACTATTTAATGAAATATGAAAAAACCAAAAGATATCCGAGGAATGGAGAGCAAGTACACTTATACCCATATATAAGAACAAGGGAGACATTCAAAATTGTGCGAATTATCGAGGTATTAAGTTAATGAGTCATACTATGAAATTATGGGAAAGAATTATCGAACATAGGTTAAGACAAGTATCAAGTACAACAGAGAACCAATTTGGATTCATGCCAGGCATATCTACTATTGAAGCGATTTACCTTTTGAGACGTCTTATGAAACATTTTAGAGGAAAAAAAAAGACCTTCACATGATATTTATTGATCTAGAAAAAGCTTATGATAGGGTACCTAGGGAGGTTCTTTGGAGAACTTTGGAAAAAAGAGGTATCCCATTGACATATATTAACCTTATAAGAGACATGTATGATGGTGCAAAAACATGTGTGAGGACTCATGAAGGAACGACAAACTTCTTTGAAGTTAATATTGGGTTACATCAAGGATCAACTTTAAGTCCGTACTTATTTAAAATGGTGATGGATGAGTTAACAAAACATATTCAAGATGAATTACCGTGGTGTATGTTATTTGTAGATGACATTGTATTAGTGGAGGAGTCTAAGGAAAAAGTTAATAGAAAATTGGAATTATGGAGAGAAACATTAGAAAGCAAAGGCCTCCAACTTAGTAAAACAAAGACAGAATATATGGAATGTAAGTTTGATCATTTGGTTACCTCAAAGGATATAGAAATTAAAATTGGCACACATTGCATTCCCCAAAAGGAAAGTTTTAAATACCTAGGGTCAAATTTTTCAGAGCGATGAAAGAATTGATGGAGATGTTACACATAAAATTAATGCTAGTTGGTTAAAATGGAGAGGAGCATCAGGTATTCTTTGTGATAAGAATATACCATTAAAATTAAAAGGTAAATATTATAGAGCAACAATTAGGCCTGCCATGTTTTATGGTTATGAGTGTTGGGCAGTTAATCATCAACATGTACAAAAGATGCTGTGACAGAAATGAAGATGTTGAGATGGATGAGTGGTCATACAAGAAAAGACCGTATACATAATGAGGTTATTAGAAACAAATTAGGAGTGACACCAATAGAGGATAAAATGAGAAAACATCATTTAAGATGGTTTGGACATATAAAAAGAAGATCAAAAGAAGAACATGTAAGAAGGTTAGAAAAACTAAATTTGGAAAGTATTAAAAGAGGTAGAGGACGACCACAAAAGTGTTGGAAAGAAACAATAAAGAATGATCTAGCTTATTGGGAGTTAACTGCTAA